>CM033469.1:369866170-370017854 GCA_019447015.1 Hymenochirus boettgeri | reverse complement strand
GCATTTAAAACCTTTAAGGCAGAGGGAACGGAAAGGGTCTTTAGGGATTATAAAAACTGT
The DNA here is from genome assembly GCA_019447015.1 of Hymenochirus boettgeri. Classification (NCBI taxonomy): domain Eukaryota; kingdom Metazoa; phylum Chordata; class Amphibia; order Anura; family Pipidae; genus Hymenochirus; species Hymenochirus boettgeri. Next base: position 370,017,794 of record CM033469.1, on the reverse strand, counting down.
AACAAGGAGTGTAAGAAAGCAATCAAACTAGCTAAAATTAATAATGAAGTTAGGATAGCTGAACAAAGCATCACTAAGCCTAAAAATTTTTAATAGTAAGAAGATGAGGACTGAGAATGTGGCACCATTAATTAATGGGGATAAGTTAGTTAAGGAGGATGGCGATAAAGCAAATGTCTTTTTTCCCCTCTGTATACACTATAGAAGATCCAAGTACAGATATCATAGAGTATAGTAGCAATAATGGTAAAAAAGATTTAAGTGCACTTTGGTTAACTGAGGTTATGGTACGTAAAGAACTAAATAAGGTTAATATTAATAAATCTCCTGGACCGGATAAAATACAACCTCGTGTACTAAGTTCAGTTTTATCTAGGCCATTGTTTCTTATTTTTGCAGATTCCCTCATGTCCGGTGGTGAACCTCTGGATTGGAAAAAGGCTGATGTTATTCCAATATTCAAAAAGGGTAGTTGTTCACAGCTGGGTAATTACAGGCCTGTAAGTTTAACTTCAGTGGTGGCGAAGATCCTGGAAAGTTTAATAAGGGAACATGTTTGTTTTAAGGACTGACATTATAAGTAGTAACCAGCATGGATTTAGGAGGAATAGATCTTGTCAAACTAACTTGCTTGGCTTTAATGGGGAAGTAAGTAGAAATTTAGACCCTGGCATAGCAGTAGATGTAGTTTACTTGGATTTTGCAAAGGCTTTTGATACAGTCCACCATAGGCGACTAATGTATAAGTTGAGGTCTGTTGGTCTGGGGAGTCACATTTGTACATGGATAGAAAATTGGTTAATGAATAGGATGCAGAGAGTAGTTGTAAATGGGGCTTTATCATTATGGACTAAAGTGCTAAGTGGGGTTCCACAGGGTTCTATGTTGGGGCCGCTTTTATTTAATCTATATATTAATGATTTGGAAGTGGGTATTGTCAGCAAGTTTTCTGTGTTTGCTGACGACACAAAACTTTGTCGACCATTAAAAACTTCAGAGGATGTGCAATCGTTGCAGGGGGATCTAGATAGAGTGTCACATTGGGCTGCTAAGTGGCAGATGAGATTCAATGTTGATAATTGTAAGGTGATGCATTCTGGACTTAAAAATACTTGTGCTACTTATACTATAAATGGCTCTGCGTTAAGTGAATCCCTGTTGGAAAGGGATCTTGGAGTTTTGGTGGATAACAAACTTAAAGGTAGCAAGCAGTGCCAGGCAGCAACAGCCAGAGCCAGCATGGTATTGTCTTGTATAAAGAGAGGTATGGATTCAAGGGAGGAAAATGTTATTCTCCGTCTCTACAAAGCATTGGTAAGGCCTCATTTGGAATATGCAGTGCAGTTTTGGAATCCTGTGTACAAAAAGGACATCTTTGAAATGGAAAGGGTTCAGAGAAGGGCAACTAAATGAATATGGGGATTGGGGGAGCTTAAATATGAAGAGAGACTGGAAAAGTTCCTTGCGTGGGGATATGATTACTGTGTATAAGTAACATTAGGTGTACTAATCTTTTTTACTGCAAACTTCTTGAGCTTAGTGTTTGCATGTTCATGTTATATTTTTCAGATGTCTGAATCTGCAAATGTATCTCCTTCAGCTGTCTCCCCTTGAAGCTCCTACTGTATTTAAAGGGAAAGCTAAAGCTAAATCTAAAATTTGTCCTGGGTGCAATTCTAAATTGTCTGAAGATTATCCTGATAGGATATTATTCTGATAGGATAATTCTTTAAACAAATCGTTTTTATTCAATGTTTCCTTTGAGGAGAAAGAGACAAAATTCTGTGTGCCACCTAAGGTTGACCCCCCAGTAGCCTTGACAGTCAATAGAACTACTTTGCCTTTGGAAGACAGTTCCGGTCTTAAAGATGCTATGGACAGAAAAGCTGAAGATGCCTTAAAGAAATCCTTTATTTCATCTGGCGCAGCATTAAGAGCTTCTGTGTCTTCAGCATCGGTCACTAAAGACCAAAAATTTAAAGAAAACAACCTTGACGTGGTGACTGGGCTTAAAATAATTTGGCCAACTTATTGAACTAATTGCTTTTATTTATCCATGGTTTAGCAGACTGTTTGTAGTAGCAACATTATGGAGGTAGCCAATATGCAATTAGAATTGTTTGTGCATTAAACCTACAGCCAAGTCAATGTCAAGTTCTTGACGCCAATAGTCAATGTTTCTTCCGTTTGTACTAGAGGCAGATTGTACTGGCTATTATAATGTATTGTCACTTTATTCCTGCAAACCCAAGACATAAAAGAATAAAGACTACAGATAAGCAGAAGAGCACAGGCACTGGATTTTTTTTTTAGAAAGCCAAAGACTGATGAAGCTGCCACTAAGGGACTTGAGGAATTTCTCTAATGTATTTTTTCTCTTGCTCAGTTGTGCACTCCCACTCTTCCATCAAAATCTTACATGTAGTGGCCCTCGTTTCTCAAAACCCTTTGTTCCTGGCCATTTTGAGTGTCATCAAACCCACATTTGCTAATACTACAGATTCTCAACTACTTTAAAGGACAGATTTACAATTTTCACTTGGTGTAACATAACTGCAAAGGGGTTTCTTATAATCGATTATTAACCTTTTAAGATGATAAATTTACTTTGTGTTTACAAACACAAAATTTCATTGGAACACAGGGCTAATTGTTGCTAATAAAGGGCTTCCTGCGTAGATATTCCATTCACAAGCAGCCAATTCTAAATAGGCATTTATATAAAGTAAAGAGTGAAGGTATAAGCTTTGAATTGGGAGACAGGTAATCAGGACTGATTAGGTCTACTCACACCTGAATGCAATCAAGAGACAGGCAATCAGGATTGATTAGGTCTGCTCACACCTGAATGCAATCAAGAGGCAGGTATCAACACTGATTAGGAATGCTCATACCTGAATGCAATGAAGACGAAGCTTATTAATGCTAGTTAGGTCTGCTCACAGTTGAAATTACGTTCATCTGCGGCGCACGTCCATTAGAGTCTTTAAATTTGCAGAGAATTCAGATACGCTTCCACAGATTCCTTAGCTAAAAGACAGCACACTTCTCCTACAGGAATTATAAAGAAATAGAAAGAATGGTAATTTGGCAATTTCAAGCCAGTATTTCACTATATGATGACATCAGTACGAGGTTCCAAACTTGTTTTATGCAATGCGTTTTCATGCATTTTGTTTGTGTGTGTTACGTCTTCTAATCTCGGACTCCATCCTGATGAATGAAATCTATGCTTAATGCACCAAAAATAGTTCCAATAATGGATCAGATATGCATTAAATATGGGGGGGTTCAGAATGGATTGCAAGGGGATCCAAACCTTTAAATGGCAGTATATATATATATATATATATATATACACACACAAATATAGAGATATGCTGCTCAAACCTTTATTCAAAAATACTTTCAGGTACGGTGCAACGGAGGACCGGCAATTTATACATTACACAAAAGACTCCAGCACTCAACTACACATAGAATTATAAATGAATGGGGTAAAAGTACTACATGTGCGCTTGGTGCATTGTAGTGTGGCTTCACCCTTATACAAACATAGAAAAGATAATCAATGCACATTCCTAGGCCCCATACAATGTCATATTATCTGCACTCTGGCATACTTTTTAAACAAAGGGGTTTTAGTATACATTACTGTGATCACATGAATGAAAAGCCTTCCAACCACGTCAAGGTAACCCCAGTCTGGAAGGATTGGAGGGCTTCAACAAGCCTTGTATTGTATGTATTTATTGGGAGGCTTGGTCAAGCCTCCATGTGGTAATAGCACCCCCAACACGCCCCTTTTATGGGAGGTCCTATGCCTTTAATATAAAGCACTGGATGGCCTCTTCGCTCATTTTAAAAAGCCAAAGGGCTGGGGGGGAAGTGAGAGAGTCTGTTATATGGATCCAGTGTGTAAGAATGAGAAATACAAAAGTTTGCTAATCGTATGCTTGTGAAGGTTCTCATTCATCCAGGTCATGGTATATCTGTTGTATTCAATTAGATCAACTGAACTTGAAGTTTATTTCTTGAAGACGTTTTGCTAGTCATCCGACTGGCTTTCTCAATTCAGAATGACTTGTACAAGAATCTGTGGCAATTATGTACCCTGGAAAATCCCAATTAGCATATCACAGCCAAGTGTTATGGGCGTGATTGGATAGTGGCTAAGAGGTGTTATAGGAACGCCCAGGGTAAGGTGTCAAAACAGCAAGACAGGAGAAAGAACATGGTCATCCCATATGTAGCAGGGGTCTCCGAGAAATTAAGAAGAATTTCCAAAAACACCGTATCCCTGTCTGCTTTAAATCGAACAACACACTGAGGCAGCAATTGGTACATCCGAAAGACCCAATACCGAAAAGCGACATCATATACGCAGTGAAGTGCAGTGAAGAATGCTCTGATTTGTATGTGGGGGAGACCAAACAGCAACTGCATCAACGTATGGCCCAGCACAGAAGAGCCAATTCCTCAGGTCAGGACTCAGCCGTGTACCTGCATCTTAAGGATAAAGGACATACCTTTGAAGATTGTTATGTTAACATATTGGCAAAGGAACGTGACTGGTTCAAGAGAGGTGTTAAGGAGGCCATTTACGTGAAAATAAAGAAACCAAGCCTAAATAGAGGTGGGGGGGTTCGACACCAACTGTCTGCCATGTACAATGCTGTTTTGACACCTTACTCTGGGCGTTCCTATAACACCTCTTAGCCACTATCCAATCACGCCCATAACACTTGGCTGTGATATGCTAATTGGGATTTTCCAGGGTACATAATTGCCACAGATTCTTGTACAAGTCATTCTGAATTGAGAAAGCCAGTCGGATGACTAGCGAAACGTCTTCAAGAACTAAACTTCAAGTCCAGTTGATCTAATTGAATACAACAGATATTTGCTAATCGTAATTGAAGCAAAAGAAATTTAAAAAGGTTAGACTTTAGGACCTTCCAGACTGGGGTTACCTTGACGTGGTTGGAAGGCTTTTCATTCATGTGATCACAGTAATGTATACTAAAACCCCTTTGTTTATAAAGTATACCAGTGTGCAGATAATATGATATTGTATGGGGCCTAGGAATGTGCATTCATTATCTTTTCTATGTTTATATATATATTTATATATATCCAGCTTCTCTGCCCTGGGAGGAGAGCAACCAAATGAAAAAGGAAGAGCCCGATTCACATGTTAAGCAATTATTCCTAGAGTATCTTTTTATTCACTGGTGTTAGACTAGAATGGAGGACTGAAAAGCATGCTGTCAATGTAATGAGTATTCATTTCCTGCAGCTGTTTAAAAAGGACCTTTAACAATCTAACATAAACTAGAGGCAGAGGAAGGATGCCATCTGTTTGATAGATGCTAAGTTTTCATTTTAAAATTTATTAATCTGACATAAATCTATCACAGCTCGATTATTTGGCTGTGCGTATTTCATTGTGGGCTTTTAATAGCAAAACATATATCAGTTTGAAAGGGGCTTAAAATAATGAAAAGTAAGTGTTACTTGTTCGGGACAGGTGTGAAACTGATTGCATTAGAAATGTGATAGACAGAGGCCACAAAACAGCACAGATGGTGTATTGCCTCAATACCTATGCCTCATCCTTAAATATGATCCTGCAACTCCTTGGTGACTGCTGAGCATATAACTCTTTTAGGAACCCCAACCCCACAGCCTGGAAATCCGTCTATTTTATTCTCGGTTCAGACGAATGGCACACAGTTGGTTTCTTTACTGGTTTACTAGCTGCTGGTGATATGCAGCGATTTCATGATGGCAAAACATCTGGAACCTCCAGAAAACTGCAAGCAAAATGGCCACATGCCTATCATCTCTACCTTCACTATGCATTCTTTTTGAGAGGTGCACTGCATTTGGGCTATAGGAAAACGGGTAAAAACAATGTTAAAAGATCAAATGTGGACAACACCCCCATTTACCCTATTAAGTTGGCACGTTGCTTAGGGGTAATTATTGACTCCTCTCTCCTCTCCTTATGCTCTCATGCTATCACGTCTGGATTATTGTAACCTTCTGCTCTCTGGTCTTCCTGCTTCCCATCTTTCTCCTATTCAGTCCATACTATTCAGTCCATGTCTCGCTCTCTAACAATTGGGATATTAAGTCTACTCTCTGCCGCACATCTACCTGGCTCCCCATTAAACAACGCATTATCTACAAAATCCTTCTCTTAACATTTAAATCCTTTCACTCTTCTGCTCCTTCTTATATTTCTTCTCTTGTGTCCCAATATGTCCCTGCCCGTACCCTCCGCTCAATACAGAACCATTTCTTATATAGACCCCTCACTCACACTGCCTCCTCTCGCCTTAAACCTTTTTCTCTTTTGGCTCCCGGCCTTTTGGAATTCTATTCCCCTCTCTCTACGTCAAGAAACCTCAATAAACAAGTTTAAATCTAACCTCTCATCCTATCTTTCTGAGCACAGCATAGCATAGGACTGTTGACACTGCACCAGTTATTACTTTAGCACTTCCACCCTTTCCTATGTATCTGTATGTTACCCACCTAAGTAGATTATAAGCTCTAAGGGGCAGGGACCTCTTTCCTCATGTTACATGTTTTAAGCACTTGTATATTTAGTGATGCTTGTATTTATTTATATATTTATGTATTTATTTACTGTCCCCCTTGCATGACTTTATGTATTCTATATTGTACAGCGCTGCGTCCCCTAGTGGCGCTATATAAACAAACATATACATACATACAAATGATTGATAAACTGATCTGTAGTCTGACGGACAGGAAATAAAGCACCCGTAACACTATTGGGCCTGACATTATGATGTCAATTGCTAATAATCAGCCCTGGTGGGTGTTGGGAAAGTTCTGAATCTTTATCATCAAGTGATGTATTTGTAAACTAAAAATAGGCAACAAATGAGAATAAAGCCATGAAAACACTACGTATATTAGAAGAAAGGAGATAAGAAATGTAGATGGTAAACACAACAAAGAGTTTGTTTGCAGTGGATATTTACTGTATGTACAGGGGCAGATTTACCCCTCAGGAGCCTGTAGGCACACCTTTAACCCTGACCCTAACCACAGACCACACCCTCAAACCACACCCACTTCCTCTTTTTTTTAGATTAAATAGTTGATGGGGGAGATTGACAGCAGCCCCTCCGCCCCTATGCATGTGCCTAATGATAAATCTGGGCCTGTGTATATAGTATTAGATTTAATATAACTTATAGATAATGGAAATCATTTGCATGTACATAAGATAATTGGGTAACTACAGTTGTTCCAGTCATGTGAGGGAAATTCCCTCTTCTGTGTATTAAATCTTGTAAACAGGAAAGTGATAACTATGCACATGGATTTTTGAGCGTGGGTGTCAGTTATCCTTTGCCTGAGCACGTTATGATAAATAGCATTAGTCAGTGTATGGGGGTTACAGGAAGACTGGCTGATGGAGGAATGCACCCAGCGTTAATCCCAATCACATTTCCCGAGATACCCATTTGTTTGAATAAGATAATGAACCCTGCTTTATACCATAAGATAAATACACAGTTATTAAGGTATTTATATTTACTGTACCACTGACAGACAAAGGTTAAATGAACATGTCTGATAAGGGAACAATAATACAAGGGTTAAAGAAACATCTGGTTGGTCCTCCTGGTCATGTAGATCCACCGATTGATAGTCTAGGTTGTAGCCAGGAGGCTAACATGCTTTCATTTCTGTGTTTGTTATCACTTCATCTATAACTGGCCATGTCTGGTTGAAGGAGATTCTTTTTGTGCTGTCTGTAGTAGAGCCCATTAGGGTAAACCTTGCTGTATTAGTCGTGCCTGATGTTAGGAGCATTGTTAATATCTGATGCAGTATAAGGAATTAGTATGTGTGGCTGTACACCTTAGAACCATTAGAAATCTGGCTTGTTGGTAGAATAGTGTTACCGTAATACATGGTGGGACTGTACTCCAACTACATTAATAAGCAGACATATACAGGGAGATTCAATAAAAGTTCTTATCTTTAAAAATGGTGCTAATTTTGCCCCAACCAATCAGATTTTTTTTTTAAATTTAAAAGCTATCTACAATAGACAGATATACACAGCTATCCACTACATATATATACAAAATAAAAGATACTGATAAGTTTTATCCCAGTAGCTTTTATTTTACATTTAGGGAGACCCCATTCCCCTTGTTAACAGGAAGGTGCTAAGACTTTTCTTATCCAGTAACCCTCTAGAATAAAGCACCAGACACCAAGGGGGTGTGCAAGATGTTGTATTCCCCCCATGGAGGGCAATACATTACAACAAGACAGGCATAAAATCCAGTGCTTGAGCTTATGGTCATGGATCCCATACTCCCTTTACAAGAGGAGACTTAGGACTGCACTATTGCAAAAAGAAGCCTTTTGGAATCATACCCTTGCATTACGACCCAAGGGATGTTAATCTAGGGTTTAAATGTTTTTTGCCTATTAGGTAATATTATTTTCTTCCTTATATATCTCTGATAGTGTAAATGATTATATAATATTGAAATTATTTAGTGATATTTTATCTGTTGATGTACCACTAGGTGGCAGTCACGGTTATTGTGTTTGTCTCTATAAATGGTTTTTTAGTAGTTCAACCATGTCTGATGGAGTTACATGTTTTAACATGATTGTGTGCCAATACCGCAAATATCTGTCTAAGATTAAAGTCTGCTGGTTTTCTTGGATTTTTATTCTGCCCATGGTTTGCACTCAGTTTGCACCCACTGGCATAAATAAGGCATTACTTGAGGCTGCCAGTCTACTATTGCTAATTGAATGCTGGGTAAAAATGTTTGCATGAGAAACATGCATTAAAAATGGTTCCCTATAGGGAGTTTATAAATTATAACTGTATATAATCCCAGCATACTGTACAGAGGGGATGTCAAACTTGTGTCCCTCCAGCTGCTGTATGCAATCCGGGTATGCTGGGAGATGAGGTTTACTGCATCCAGAAAATGCTGGGAGTTGTAATTTAAAACATCTGGAAGTTGGCAAATTGGATATCCTCGCTGTACTGGAAAAGGTTTACTAGTTAAACCTTCTGATAGTATTTTCTCTATTCCCAAGTACATGCACCTGCAGTATTATAACAGCTGTTAACGTAGATATCAGTCACACCGATTTCTCAGGAAGGAAGTTGTTGTGATCCTTTCCTTGTACACTGCGCCACACGGGGTTTTTTGGGGTTGCCACTATTGACAAGTGTTAAACTATAATTTACCACTGTCTGCTGGTTCTGCACCCTGCTATTATTTTCAGAAGGATCTGATAAAAAAAAGATAATTTCTTTGTAATTCTGTCTGCTCTTAAGAAATCTAAAAGCTGCACCTGCAGCTGTCACAGCGCGATCTGTTTTTAAAATCTTCTGAATATAAATGAGCCGTAATTACAGACTTGTATTCTGTAAAGTGATTGTTAGTCTTGATTATACAGAGAAGAAAAGTGGAATTTTCAAAGTGGGATAAAGTTTAAAGGGACAATACTGAATTACAGGGAGGGAGAAGAACACACCGAGACCAAATTATTCCTCGCTGTGGGAGATTTTAAGGGACCTGAGCAAAATTTAAGGAATTTAACAATGTTGGTTTGAATAAAGTAAAATTTATTGCTGGTTCTAATAATATATCTCTTGCCTTCTCCCACGATTATTATCCAAAGTCAATAAAATCTTTACTTCCTTGCTCTATGTTTTCTCTCTCAGTGGCACAGACATGCTCAGTGCGCTACATGCAGGGAGAGATTGAGGCTCAGACCAATTAGCGATTCTCTAACTCCTGTGCTCAGTTGAAAAAAGGGTTTAAAGGGCATGCCCACCCTTAAAGGGTATCTTTACTCTAAAAATAGATACAGCAAGATTCCACTTCTCCACTTCTTTTTTCAGATTTGAAATCTGAGCAGTAGATTCTGAGAAATCATCATTTTAATCACAGCATTTACAGGGAAAGACCTGTCACTCCAGAAGCAGAAATTATAATATGTAACCCATGCTTGACCTTTGTGCCTGCCTGCCAGCACACTTTCTGCAACATTTAAGAGAATCAGCAGAGAAAAGACAGCAGGGGGGAGGAGGAGGGAGATGTGTAAGCAGAGCAGTGTCCATGGTGAGGCTGTGCAGCAGATACTAAAAGAAGGCAGTGAGTAAGGAAGGGTGGGGGAAATTAGGAGTACTCACTAAACATTAAAGGGCATGTCCACCCCCAAAACTATAATCCCCCCCACTACTGGCCCGGTGGCCCCAATCTGTAGTGTATAAAAATCCTTACCTTACATACCAGATCCAAATGGATGCCCTGTAATCCCTCCCCGAAGTCACAAAAACTGCCCACCATATAGGACTCTGCCTCCTGTCTTCCACCGGGAGAATTTTGCCCTGCGCAGAAGAGCCCACCCCTCCCTCTCTCCTTCGCCGTTCCACACTACCGGCAGCCGCATCCGTGATTGGCTGCCTCACGGTTGCCAGTCCTGCTCCCTGCTTGCAGTTCTATGCAAGCAGATGGCCGGGATTGTGCGGCGAAGGAGAGAGGTAAGTAAAGATCGGGGGACTTTCTTTTTCTAATAGTAATGTGGTTGGGGCTGGTGGACCAATATCTGTATTATGGGAAAAGTTAGTTTAAAGGGTGGACATACCCTTTAATAATTTAATGACAAAGCAAGCACAGATAAATAGGTGAGTACCATCATTTTACTTCTCTCAAATTGTAGTTTTAGAAAATGTTGTTTCAGTGAGTATAGTGACCCTTTAAAACAAAAAACTGGTCACTTGTCAGTTACCTGCCCCCAACCCCAACTGATATATTCAGCACATTATTATATGTATTACTAACCAGATATTTACAAATACAAGGATATGCAACTCAAACCATTATTCTAAATTACTTTCAGGTGCGGTGCAAAGGAGGTCCGGCAATTTATACATTACACAAAAGACTCCAGCACTCAACTACACATATAAGCATAAATTCATTAGATATAATAATCAAACATATATGCAAGCAATGAAAGGTAGTTACCTGCACTAAAGGTAAAATGGATACGTTTAGTTACATTGTTTGTACAAACTTGCGTCAGCTGATGCACCACTTCAAGGCAGTATCCCAGCATCAGTCCTAACCTAGTGAGTAAAGTACAATCCCTGGGGGAACAAGACCATACCTGCTTCTCTCTTTATTTAGTACGACCTATTCCAGGGAATCATGGGAGCTTACAGGGCTTCTAAACTTTTTATCTGGACTGCCTTAAAGGGACGGGGAATAAATTTACACAGGGAGCAAAGCATACAATAGAGCTTAGCCGTATTGCCCTTTATTATATACAAATAGAAGGATATGCAACTAGATATTTAGAGATAATTATTGTTCTGACAGAGTAAGCTGGCCCCTACCTCCATGCAGTCAATTTAAGTTTCATACATACTGTGATGGAGCACCAGGGGTCTGTAATAACCATTATTTACTAAATGCTATGTAAGGGAGAGTGTGGTTCCCAGCCTTTAATAAATAATATAACATTGTTTCATCCAGGCACCACCTCTCCCAGTATTATATCTTGTATCAATAATGTATCTGTAATCTGGTGCCACAAAGTCTGGGTAGATGGATTGCTGATTTGTCTGCTGTTCAGTAAAGCCTTGTGCACATGTGCGATCGGGGGCGAAACAGACGGTCGTTCGGGCAACGGGCCCATTTCATGCGCCGATTATCAGGGATATGCGATCGCACGTGTGTACGGACCTTAAGTCTGATGATAGGCTGCTGGTTGAAGGTTGGTCATTTGCACTTCAAAGTGAATGTGGGAATAAAAAGAGCAGCTTTAGTCCATATGGGGGGGAAGCACATAGACAAATGAAGAGCTAGGATACATGCTGAGAAGGTATCCTGTAGCTAAGAGCTGATTAACTCTATCTTGACTCTTAGGTTGAGAGCAAGAAATACAGGAGGCTAGCCTGCAGGAGGAAGCAGACTAGGGCTTGGCAGAAGGGAAAGCTGAGCAAGGGAGAACAGAGCTAGGACACATGCGTAGGCAGTCCCAGCATCTAAGGGCACTACCCTGCCCTTAGCTTGAGAGCAAGGAACCCAGGAGCCAATAAAGCAGGACCAGACCAGCAGCAGCCCAGCAGTTTGGAGCCAAGGCAGTGGAGCCCAGAGATCCTAGTGACTGCATCCCAAGGACAGTGCTTGCTTGGTAGGATATGGTTGTGCTTGGCACTGGTACGTTATAATAAAGCTCCTTAAATTGTAAAATAGCTTATGTGGCCTGGTTTGCCTTATTTCCCACAACCTCACACAGGGCGTCCTGTGACACAAACATACAATGTTAGCAGTGATCCATGACCCGAGTACGTACATGTACCCGACGAATGGCCGTTTCAGGAAATAATTGTTCGATTGAGGGGCATTCATCAATCCGCCATGATGGGTCAGAGAATGACCCCCGACCAAACGCATACACAACTGTGATTATCGTCAGAAACAGACATTCACACATGACTGCTGACATCACAGCCAATGAATGATTGCTCAAGCTATGAATAGCTCACTGAGCAAAGGGAGGAGGCAGATAAGTGTGCCAGATATCTTACCGTTAAATATCTGGTTACAAATGCACGTAATAAACTGTTGCAGGCAGATAGCAGGTTTTTTTTTGTTCTAAGGTTGGACATGCCCTTTTAGTGACAGTAACTACTCCGCTTCAGCGTTACAAGATTTTACTGGATTAATTCATAAGAAATGGAAATGACTTTCCTGTGCTTTAGACTAAATTGCAATCCTCAAGGTCACAAATGATAAACAATATGCTACAAAAGCACAAGTGCTATGCATAAATATATCAAGAATAGACCGGGTTTTGTCAGTGTCAAGATATTTCTTAAAGGACAACTCCACCCTCATAAGAACATCTTTTAGAAAGAATGGCCTCTTTAAAATATGTTGATATATCATAGTTTGTCCTATGAATTCATTACTGTATGCCTGCTATGCTTCTGGATGCCTCATGGAAACTGTTACTGTGACTCTTACCCAGCAGCCCCAACAGTGACTGGCAGTAAGTATACTGGTAAGTATATCCAATCCAATGGTTCCATATAGACAGGCGCTCTCTGGTACATTAGATAACATGGAGCCTCATGGAAAGTCTATATAGTTAATTTAGTTCATGTTACTGAGCCTGCAGCTGTTTCTGTTAATACATTGGTCACCATGGCAGCCACAATGTCTGATTTCAATGGCAAATGTGGAGGTTAAGTTGCAGTTCGACTACTACTCCAGCTTGTACAACTGTTTGCTCAGCTGCATTGAGTATTAATGTTTCTATTGTTTCAACTATTACCATTAATACTAACCATAATGTGTCTGAGGGGTGTATGATGGAGGTGTTGCCATACTGCTACCCCTCTTGGGATACCAGGGAAAAGATAGTTAAAGGGAAGTACATAGTATCTGATCACTGTTACCTTACAGAAAGGATTTCTAAGATTTCTAACTGGGTTTAAACCATTTGTGTCTATCAAATTGAGAAGAAAGCTGTAGATAAAATAAAAGGATATTAACCCATGGTTGGTAGGTTAGTGCCCAGACCAAACTTACCCCAGTTTACTTTTCCTAAGTAACTTAATAAAAACCATCACATGCTGGTTATAATGGGTCACAGTGTAAATGGGAACATAGTCGCCATTTCAGACATGGGGTTTAGCTGTGGGGTCCATCCTGCCTTTTATTATATCAGGGGGTTTCACAGTCAGTAAAGTCAGTAAAGTTGGTCACTACAGTTGCCCCGGGTCATAAACCAGGCAAAGGATCGGTTAGTTAGAGAGGGTTTTGGAGAAGGTTTCTGTTTCCCCTTTAATAACATTCATCCTACAGTTTCACTGGATGATAATGTAAAATCAGTCATAGAGGCTCTAGAGACAGTCAGAGATAAAATGCAAATGGCGTTAGCATTGGGACACATAGAGGGCCCTATCTTAGAATATACTTTTCCTGCATTCAAAGTGTCAATTTTGGGTTTGGTACCAAGAAAGATAAAGGTCCATATAGGATGATCCACCCCCTGTCATTCCCTGCTGGCGAAGGAATTGTGGGATTGATAGGGACAGGGAGCTTTACTGGTAAAATCAGATATTGGTGGATAAATACACTCGTCCTGTCACTCGCTGCTGGGGTTTCATTGTGATGGACATTTTATTTAAATAACCAGCTGTCTATGGGCTGATCAATATCCTGTTTAGATTTTTACAATTTCACCCAGTACTTGGGGAATGTATTGTTTGTATTGGTTTGGGTTGTTAATACATTGTACACCATACATTACTGCCTGTTTATTGGTCCATAGAATTGAGTTCCTGTTAAATTTATTTAAAGGGGTAGCCATCAGATTTTCCATAATCACAGGAAATACTATTCTGTTGTGAACCAAGATTTAGTTTTGGGAATTTGACAACATTTCTAAACTTAAGTATTTAACTGAAAAAGCTCTACTGGTTAATAAGTTCAGTGACATTCAGTCCCTCCTGGGATATTTAACTATGAAACCTGTATTATGCTGGTAGGTAGGGTTTTAACAGAAGGCTGGGTGATCTAATACTAAGAGTTTCAGTCTCTAATTATTACATACGGTTAGGTAAGGATCTCAGTGTGGCAAAGTCATAAAGGGAGGACATGTTGGCCATAGAATTTTATCACCAACCAGGATATACAGCTATTTATGGATGCAGCATCATCTAAGGGCTATGGGGCTTTCTAGAAAGGAGCCTGGAGTGAGGTGCTTGGCTGATAGAGTGGCGAAAGGCAGGTTTGACAAAACTCAGACATCCCACCCTGCCAAAACTCATTTCAGGGAGGGCACCCACACATTTCAGGGAGGATACCCACCACCTAAAGCCCCACCCCAAGATTAATGCATAATCCATGTATACAGACACACACATGTATACAGTCAGATACTTTTGCATACAAACACATGCATCTCAACAGACACACACTCATGAAAACAGTCAGACACACATGTATACAACAAGTCATGTCACTATTAAAGGACAATTATACTTACCATTTCCCTGATCCATTCCTGCAAAGTACCTAGGGTGAGGACCTAAAACGCTAAGTCCTCACCTCTGGGTACTTTACAAAAGTCCTGCACTACTGACTTGTAATCTCCCTCGTCCCCCCGGTCGGATCCTCCCCACTGGCACTGTCAGTGACAGTCCGGGAGGCAGCCAATGGGAAGACACGCCTCCTTGCAGAGCGCGTCTTCCCATTGGCTGCCTCACGACCTGTCACTCAAAGTGCCAGTGGGGATGATCGGACCGGAGCAACGAGGGAGATTACAAGTAAGTAGTGCAGGACTTTTGTAAAGTACCCAGAGGTGAGGACTTAGCGTTTTAGGTCCTCACCCTGGGTACTTTGCAGGAGTGGGGGGAAAGGAACAAGGGGGAGGTGAGTATAATTGTCCTTTAAGTGTTTTTGTCACTTGTTAAACGCTAAAAGACATCATTGTGCTCCCTCACTCTAATTCAAAACAACACATTTCAGGGAGATTTTATATTATTTCAGGGAGTCAGGGATCTGCCATTAAAATCAGGGAGACTCCCTCAACTTCAGGGAGAGGTGGGATGCCTGAAAACTTGGTCCTTCTAGAATTCTTCCCAATGGGAGAACACAGTTGGCAAATAAAAGAACAAGTGTTCAGGACAGATAACATAGTGGTGGGATATGGGAATAATAACATCCAAGTCACAGCCAATTAAGATAACGTTAGACATTTTGTTACGCTCTTTACAATATAATTACTGCGGATAGAAGCAGGTTGATCAGTTCCATCTTTTTGGCAGAATGTGGCAGCTATTGCATTTTATCTGTAATTACAGGGAGTAAATGATTTCACCAAAAGCATGTTAGATAATTCATGGTAAGGGGTCTGGCAAGGGTCAAGCAGTCATGGGATTGGAGACAACCAATAACTGGGTTTGTTGTTACATCTGATCAATATTCTCCCTGTGGTCTGTCTTGGTAAATACGAAATTGTTATTCCAGTTCCTATTTTTACTTTTGTTTTTGCTGCTTTTAGTTTCAGTGAAGAAGTTTCCCAATCTGGGTGCAGGTTTAGGATGTTACATTGATCCAAGGCAGATTGAAATAAATGTTCAGATCTTTATCTGTTGTATTCAATTAGATCAACTGGACTTGAAGTTTAGTTCTTGAAGACGTTTCGCTAGTCATCCGACTGGCTTTCTCAATTCAGAATGACTTGTACAAGAATCTGTGGCAATTATGTACCCTGGAAAATCCCAATTAGCATATCACAGCCAGGTGTTAAGGGTGTGATTAGATAGTGGCTAAGAGGTGTTATAGGAACGCCCAGAGTAAGGTGTTAAAACAGCATTGTACATGGCAGACAGTTGGTGTCGAACCCCCCCCACCTCTATTTAGGCTTGGTTTCTTTATTTTCACATAAATGGCCTCCTTAACACCTCTCTTGAACCAGTCACGTTCCTTCGCCAGTATGTTAACATTACAATCTTCAAAGGTATGTCCTTTATCCTTAAGATGCAGGTACACGGCTGAGTCCTGACCCGAGGAATTGGCTCTTCTGTGCTGGGCCATACGTTGATGCAGTTGCTGTTTGGTCTCCCCCACATACAAATCAGAGCATTCTTCACTGCACTGCACTGCGTATATGATGTCGCTTTTCTTGTGTTTAGGTATTGGGTCTTTCGGATGTACCAGTTGCTGCCTCAGTGTGTTGTTCGGTTTAAAGCAGACAGGGATACGATGTTTTTTGAAAATTCTTCTTAATTTCTCGGAGACCCCTGCTACATATGGGATGACCATGTTCTTCCTCCTGTCTTGCTTTTCCCCTTCACTGTTGGTATTCGTGTTCTTTTCTTTCCTTCTACTTCTTTTGACAAAGGCCCAGTCTGGATATCCACAAGTTTTAAGGGCTCCTCTGAGATGTTTCATTTCTTTAGCCTTCGCCTCTGTGCTAGTGGGGATGTTCTCGGCTCTGTGTTGCAGGGTTCTGATGACACCCAGCTTGTGATCTAAAGGGTGGTGGGAGTCAAACATCAAATACTGATCTGTGTGTGTTGGTTTTCTGTAAACCTCTACTTCCAGTTTACCATTTTCCTTAACTTCTACCAAGCAGTCCAAGAAAGCCAGTTTGTTGTTCTGTATCTCTTCCCTTGTGAATTTAATGTTTTGGTCCACCGCATTAATGTGTTCTGTGAAAGCTTGTACTTCCTTCTGGTGGATTTTAACCCAGGTGTCATCCACATATCTGAACCAGTGGCTGGGTGCTATGCCCTTAAAGGTATTAAGCGCCTGTGTTTCTACCTCCTCCATGTAAAGGTTGGCCACAATAGGTGAAACTGGAGATCCCATAGCACATCCATGTTTTTTCTTATAGAACTTATCCCTGTATTTGAAATAGGTGGTATTCAGGCACAAGTCCAACAAGGAACTGCATCTTAAGGATAAAGGACATACCTTTGAAGATTGTAATGTTAACATACTGGCGAAGGAACGTGACTGGTTCAAGAGAGGTGTTAAGGAGGCCATTTATGTGAAAATAAAGAAACCAAGCCTAAATAGAGGTGGGGGGGTTCGACACCAACTGTCTGCCATGTACAATGCTGTTTTAACACCTTACTCTGGGCGTTCCTATAACACCTCTTAGCCACTATCTAATCACACCCTTAACACCTGGCTGTGATATGCTAATTGGGATTTTCCAGGGTACATAATTGCCACAGATTCTTGTACAAGTCATTCTGAATTGAGAAAGCCAGTCGGATGACTAGCGAAACGTCTTCAAGAACTACATTTCAAGTCCAGTTGATCTAATTGAATACAACAGATATACCATGACCTGGATGAATGAGAACCTTCACAAGCGAGGGAGAATAACATTTTCCTCCCTTGAATCCATACCTCTCTTTATACCCAGCTTGTGATCTAAAGGGTGGTGGGAGTCAAACATCAAATACTGATCTGTGTGTGTTGGTTTTCCAGTTGATCTAATTGAATACAACAGATATACCATGACCTGGATGAATGAGAACCTTCACAAGCATGTTCAGATCTTTGTTATACAGTACTGCTTAACCGAACAAGAGTGAAGTTTATATCTTGTCTATAAAATGAACTGTTAGTCCATAACAGTCTGACCATATACTACTGTACTTATCTTTACTATATTCACCTGGACTAATATGGCTACAGCAATGTTATACAATCTTTCTAAACAGATAAGATACTCTTGGTTTGGTCCAGTAGTAATTTCTGAAATTTGCCCCATATCCACTTTTCTTATGTTTACCCAAGTGTGTTCATACTTACCTAACCCTCTCTCTCGCAGTTACCAGTATATTTAGATTTCGCATTTCAGATTGTGTTCCTTTAAGGATAGGAGCAGCTACACAGGCTGCACTGTTGGGCTTGAGTAAAGAAGTGATTATGGAAATGGACAGGTGAGAATTGAGTAGGTGCAGTTCACACTTTCACCCAGATTTGGCCTTTTGGTCTTGTAGTTGCTTTGATAAACTACAGGTTGATTTGTTAATTACAAGTCATTTCTAATATGTTGTGATAGTGATTTCTAATATGTTGGGGGATTACATTGGTTACGGGCCTATAGTTTCCCTTATTTGGGAAATGGAAAAAGATCAAGTTGCACTTGCTATTTCCTGACACCAGGATTGTTTGGTTGGAAATTGTGCAGACACAAAGTTCCCCACCAAATTGACCTTTAATATAAATCTTTACACTTATTGAAGCACCTGGAGATACTTCAGTTTGAGGGTGGTGAATCAGGCCTATACAGGTATGATGGTGTTCACATGTTTGATGTGGGCTTTAAAATTTTTAATAACGGCTGCAAGTCCAATGAAAAATTCATTATTGATGGGGGAAGGCCAGTCTTGAGCTGAGGTATCCACCAAGACTGACGTGGAGGAAAAAAAAGTTATGCAATGGGGCTTTGGCTGGGTTCATGGCAAGGCCTTAATTTGGTGAAATGGAAAAGTGGCAGTCCGTCAGATCGCCAAAAAAGAAGGAGGAGACACAGGACAGATTGACAGATTGACTGACAGTTTCAGAGCAGGAAGTAGGAAGTGCAGGGGACCTGGTGGTGCTGCTGCCATATCACACACAAAAATGTATATTATATTTATATATATATATATATATATATATATATATATATATATATATATAGAAACCCGAATAAATAAATAATGAAAATAACTAAATGAAAATAAATAAATAATAAAATGTATATAAATAAAAATAATATACATTTAAAAAAGAAAATCCTTTGTTGCAGCATTAAAAAAAAATATTTTAAAATGGTTTACGTTGAAATATTCATTGAGGACTTGTGCCGGACCAAGGGCAGAGTCTCTCATGTGGCAACCTCTGTATGGTTTGGAAGTAATAAAAGAGTAATACAATAAGGCTTTGGCTAAATTAATGGCAAGGCTTTCATTTGGTGATTTAAAAAGAAAATAGTTTTACATTGGGGCTATGGATGGGTTCATGGCAAGGCCTTAATTTGGTGAAATGGAAAAGTGTCAGTCCGGCAGATCGCCAAAAAGGGTCTGGCCTAAAAATCAGTTTGGTAAAGTTGTAAGTTAATAATTGAGTTATGGTATAAAGGTTAAGAAGTTATTTGTTGAAAATTTGTTAATAAATGCTGCGGCCTGTTTTCACCACCTAAATATATTGTCCGTGTGTTTATTATTATTGGGTTAGGTGAACCCAAGGTCCATCCTCCACTGCCCATGATGCCATTCCAGTGTACTTTAATGAGCGAACAATGATTGGACCAGTAGGTGGCATGGGCGTCTTTCCAATATCTTGGTCAAATCAACTCAAACTCAAGCAAGTCAACAAACAGCTGTGATTAGACCGCTGGCTTGTCTTTTGGTAAATTGAGACAACTTCTCACCCTGGGTACTTTATAGGGGGTTAATACCCCTTTATTTTGTTTACATTAACCTGCATTAAAACCAAACAAAGCAATAGGGCCTGCACCTCATTCATTTCATAGGGAAATATCAGGCTTGGATTGCAATTTATGAAACTTGCTTTATGTTAATCCTTACTGTGCTGAAACGCTGTCTGTTTACTAAATCTAGTTTATTGGTTTGGAGATAATTAGGAGAAATTTGTCTCATAAAAGCAAATGCCCCCGGCAATGTACCGAGAGTTGCTACTGCGAGCGGTATTAATATTTTGCCTGAAACAGCAATGCAATAATATTGCCCCATATTAAGAACTTAATGATTAAGAACAGGTCTTAGACTCAAATCTTATTACAAATGTTCTGCTTTTGCTGCACATCTCACTAAACCCCCCTACGTGTCTGCAAAATCCGAGCCCAGAAGTCAGGGTGTATTTTTAGCATCAGTGGTTCCCGGTACACTGCACTTTGTGTTTTTTCTCCTGGTTTAGATATTTTTCCATTGCTGTTTGCTTGAGTGGCGAATGCATTTATTACAATGGTTAGGAGTTTGTTAGAATTAGTATTTCATGTGTGTGAATCCATTGGCAGATTGTTTGGAACTGTCTTTCAATTGATCGGCTAAGATCTGTCTGCAGCCTGAGATAAGGTAGATTAGTTCTAGTTCATTAAATCTGTTTCTAGCATTATTGTGGGATGTGATCTGCACTTTAAACAGCCCAGATATCTGTGCACAACAAACCGAAAAGAGAACTATACAAACATTATGGCAAACCTCACTAACAGGCTTATTTTGTTCACCCACTCAATAAAACGCTACATGGTAAGACCACAGCTGTATGGTCTAAAATGGTATTGGGGAAAGGTCAGAGCTACTCTTTGTTGTAAACATTGTTGGTAAATGAATTAGCCCTTTGAAAGTCTCCCAGAATGTTATGATTTCTGACAAACCTGACCTTATAAGAAGTAAATATTGTTCTCTTTGTTCCTATATTTATATAATCTCTTAATCCCACTGGATAATACATTTATTTTGCAAATGATACAATTTAAACAGGAATATTTATGTTTAAACCCTATATCACCAAGCTACATGCATTCCATTTCCCTGTGTGACATTACCAAGGCCTATAATTCACTGGCAGATGTATGGTGGATATTCCTGCTGGAAAGCAGACATTGTTCTTTTACCTCCTGTTTTTCTATTAACTCAAAAAAGGATAGGTACATTTGCTGAGTGAACCTATCCTTAAAGTCCCTGCACTGAAGCTTCAATCAAGAGCAGGATCATCCCTGATTTAACACCATATCCGATCACTCAGGCTTTTTTTGACTAAAAATTGATAGTGATCAATCGGTCATGCTGGTCAATAGTTTTAATATTTTTCCCCAAACAGCTGATACTGTATATCCTCCAATGCTGGTCAATTTGTCTGAAGTATTGACCAGTGCGTACCAATCTTATCTTACCTTTGAGGAAAATATTTAAAAGCGTCGTAATAGGGGAATTGTCATTATCAATAAAAAAAAGTATTTTCATATCAATCCCAGATCCTGTCTGTATAAATATGACCTTTCATTTATCTAATATAGCCCCCAGGTTTTTCAAAAAAATCCGAAACTCTGAACTTTTCATTTCATATTGCAAAATGCTATCAAACATGATTCTGATTTAATTGGGTTTGAGTCAGATTTTCAGAACTTTGATAAGTTCCATGGAATTGTTTATCTAACGTTAGGAGCACTTTTATTTTAGAAAGTTCCCATGATTCCATGTGGCCAATTACTCCTGGCTGTCTAAAAACATAAAAAATGGAATGTTTTGCACTTTAATCCCAGCTCAACACACCAACACTGCATTGTTTTATGGTGTCAACATTTCAGTGTAAATAGCAAATTGCTAGGGTGCCCAGAAGACAGAGGACCCCTGCCCGTATTCCCATACCACCACCCCAGTTTATTAATATAGATGGGCAGTCCGGATGATTTTTACCCTTCAGTCAGACTCACAGAGTAGTGATTGGTAAAAAAAACAAGATTAGATTGTAAGCTCGTGGCAGGGATCTCATTCCTAATGTGTCATGGCAGGCTGCACGTATATTAGTTTATCCATAATTTATATATATGTGTGTTATATATATATGGATATATATAACATATATATATATTTATGTATGAAATTGTATTTAATTTTTATAATGTACAGCGCTGCATACCCAAGTGACGCTTTATAAATAAAATTAGACATACATACATACAAGATAAGGCACAGCAACCAATTACTGGTGAGAGTTGAGCAGGGGGTGGAGCTCTGTCTAAATTGGCTGATAAACTAATGGGCAGAACGCAGGAAAGTAAATCAACTACCTGTAAGTGTGTGTGTGTATGAGAAAAAATGTCTGTTTGTACATAATTGAGTGCCTGTGCAGTGGCGTAACTAGAAATCACTGGGGCCCCCAGCAAACTATCATGGGGCCCCTATCTGTGCGTCATCCACAGTGGTTTTCAGGGAGCAGGCTATATCTGTCATAAGGAAAATAAGAAGTTATGCCCCCTTGGCTTCCGGGCCCCCCTGCTCCCCTGGTAGTTACGCCCCTGAGCCTTTGTATGAGAGAAAATGTTTAGCAAGGCAGGGTTCCCAACCTGGGCCAGGAAATGGGCCACTCCTTTGGCTCCATCCCATGCCCATTCAGGACACATCCCGGACTCACCTATGATACTGCGGGATAGACCCATTTTGTGAAATATCACCAGTATGGGGTTAAGTAGGTATCTACATTTTTACATACATTTGCTTTAAAAAGTCAATAAAAATTAAACTGGTCTGTACTGGTAAATAAGGCCAGAAACACATGAGTCAAAATTTCATCCCCGACTGATCCCTGGTCTCATATTGGATCAGATCAACTGGGGTCAGGCATCGTTGGAAACCCAGCAGACAACAGATAATTCCTGACCATTTTTTTTAAATTTAATGTCGTTTTAGATGGTCTGAGCTGCTGCTGAATTATGGACAATTCAACATAATTAAAGGACATGTTCATCTTTATTTTTTTATTTATAAATTATTCCCCCCCCCAAACCACAATACTTTGAGAGCCTCTTTGAGTTTGTTAGAAACTTGTATATGCTCAGAGAAGGCAGATAAAGAAATAGTGTCATTGGCTGTAATGTCATTTGTTACATCCAAGGTTGCCATTTACCCAGTGCCCATGGAAGAGAAGGAGGCACAGTGAAGAGTGGGTGTGCAGGGGCAGAAAATGGATGCGCAGAGGTGGGAAAATGGGGTTAGGGCAAGGGAGTGTTTAGGGGTAGGACTGCAGGACTTCCTCCCGGCAGTCAGGACAATCCTGCCCAATTAGGGAGGCCTGGCAATCCTGATCACATCCATGGCTGAATGCTTCCAACATTCAGAACTCATTCAGAACCCATTCAGAACCTGGAAGCAGAGTGAGGGGTAACAGAACATTGTTTAGTATTTGAGATTTGTCATTCATCTGTTTCTAACAATTGCAGTTTTGTGGTAATTTACCTATATACAATTTTAGTTTGAGGGGTGCATCTGCCCTTTAAACATGCAGAACATTTGAATATAATATATAGTATAGTATAGTATTTGAGGTTGAAAAAATATATAAGTCCAAACCCATCTAGCAATACCCACATTTCCTGCCTAACTGTTGATCCAGAGGAAGGCAAAAAAAACCCCACCAAATTTATGAAGGGGGAAAAAATTCCTTCCTGACTCCAAGTGGCAATCGGAAATTTCCCTGGATCAACTCTACTTTATGTATCAATACCAGTAACTTGTAACATTCCTTGTTTGTAGAAACTCATCCAGCTTTTTTTTGAAACTGACCAATGAACCTGCCATAACAACGTCCACTGGAAGACAGTTCCATAGCTTTACCGTTCTCACAGTGAGAAACCCTTTCCGAGCTTGAAGCCTAAACCTTTTTTCTTCAAGTTTTAAGGGATGTCCTCGTGTCCTCTGACATGTTCTATTGGTGAACAATGCCCCAGATTGTATATTGTATGGGCCGTTAATGTATTTATACACAGTAATCTTATCCCCATGCAAGCGCCTTTTCTCCAGCGTACATAATTATAACTTTTCCAGTCTCTATTCATATTCATATATACCAGGTTCTTAGATATTCTCCAGGTTGGCTGACAGTTCCAATATTAACATGCAACAGTTCTTTTCTTAAAGGAGAACTAAACTCAATTTTTTATGCTCCAGAATCTGAAAACAACCCCCTTAAAAACACCAATAAGCTATAAAATACCACATCAGTAGATTGTATTAAAGTAAATGTAAGCCTGTTAAGAACTGAATAAAAAATGTGTGTGCAATGTCAGACCACACCTCCGGACCTCAGTCACATGATTCTATGCTTTATCTGTCCTGTAAAAGGATTGGCTAGAGATTATTAATGGGTGTGACAAACTGTAACAAGTTTCTGCCATAGCTAAGGAGTGAGCATGTGCAGAACATAATGGTCATTGACCAAACTGTGTGTAACTAGAATTCTGCGAAGTAAAGCACAAACCATATAATATTTAGGTAAAATTTCTATTGCCCATATAAAAATGAGAGGTAAGATGGATTACTGGTATTATAACAAGGTGTTCTGCCTTCTGGTTCAGTGTAGTTCTGTGGCTTTGGTTGTCCTTTAATTGCTGCAGAAACAAATGGAACAAAGCTGGAAGCCACCTGGCCCTGAACATTAGTTTGGAAAGTAATTTCTTCTCATTACTCATTGGATAACTACACTGCATAACTTCAGATAAGTTCTCATAAATTTGATCGAACATTTCTTAGAGAGATTTCGTTTTATAAATAGAATGCTGAGGGAAGAGTGAACAAATCATTCTATGGGGGTTCCATGGAGTTTGAACTCCATAATACTCATGGCTTTTTTTAAGCATTTAATCATTCTTTTTCTTAAGTGACTTTCTGCTAAGAAATTCGTCCTTTTCCGTTTAACTTTTAAGCTTTATGGAAAACAAAGTGTTCTTCAAATTCATTTCATGGAAGCTTTAACTTTGTTTCAGTAGCCAGTAAAGATCGTTTTATTTGTACTAGAATTGGACACATTTAGGGGATTTAATATTGCACTTCTGTCCCTTTTGTGTGACTATTTTTAAAACCAGCAAATAGCCTGATCCAAATCAATCAAATCTATATGTTAAAGGACAACTACACTAAAAAATGAAAAGGAAAAGGTACCTTTGGCAGGGAAGTAGGACTGATAATTCTGTTTTTGATCTGCCAGGTTAGTGTTTTGGACCTTCCGCTATTAAAGATGGTGCTGAAGTACTGAGGAAGCCTGGCAGAAGTAGTTCTCTTTATGCTGGCGCTCCTCAATGAAATTATATTGGGCAGTAGGAATGATCAAGTTCCATTGTTGTCCATTATACTGTAGATGCTGGAAAACCATCTAGCATAATATATACCACATATACTGGATTTACTGGAGTATACTGTAAACTGAGTCTTATTGGTGACAAAATACCCTCAAAAAATAACTCTCTGTTTATATTCGGGTCATTGCAAGGGCCAAAGTCAGACATCAACACCTGCGATGTTGCCAGTGAACCGACAATGACACCATGACTGCCATCAACGTTGCAGATGCCACCAACGGCACCTTGATACCTAAGTCTTCTGTCTTCTCTTCATTATCACTCAGATCCATGCAGGTTTGCACCTCTTTATATAGGATTGCTGGAAGACCAAACCCATTAAGATTTCAATCCTAGCAATCATACGTTCACAGCGCTAAGTTCAGTCATTCTCGCCACCCCAACCTTGGTGAACTGAAATGGCCGTACTTAGTGCAACACTGGCATTATTGCCACTTTCTAAATCTGATTGCGAGTAACGGCAATAAATAAAACACAGATGACTTTCCGCCACCAGATATCATCACTTTATAAATAGCATTAAGTCGGATTTTGTCAAAAACGCTGGTGATAATGGCGACGTAAAGTTACCACACTTTTATAAATATGCCCCTAGTTCTTTACTTGAATCAAGCAATTTTCCAGGTTTCTCATTTCAAATATATGTACATCAGTTTATATTTGAATATATAGTGGCTGAGTGCATACAAAAAAGATCTAATATCACAATCACTTATCTCATGCAAATCATTTCATTACCCCAATAACTATATTAAAGGGCATGTCCACCCTTTAAATTTATTTTAGATATATTGTAGTGCTTCCTCCCCCAGCCCCAACCGCCATAATAGAATTATCAGAAAGTTATCTTTACTTACCTTTCCTCTCTCCTCCGCCACACTGCCCGGCCTTCTGCTTGCATGAAACTGCAAGCAGGGGGCTGGACCAGCAGCCGCTTCCCTGATTGGCTGAGAGGCCGGGGGAGAGAAGGAAGGTAAGTAGAGTTCGGGGGACTTTCTGATCATTCTATTATAGCCATTGGGACTGGGGAGGAAGCACTACTATATGACCAAGGGGATTTACACTAGGGGGAGGGAGAACAAAATGGGTGGGGGGGGGAAGGACAGGAGGCAGAGGCCTATTTGGACTCTGCTAGGCTCCTGGTGGCCAGTTTTTGGGACTTTGTGAGAACATTACAGGAGAACCATTTGGATCTGGGATGTAAGGTAAGGATTGTATTACACTACAGAGTGGGGCCAGTAGTGGGTGAAATTCTAGTTTTGGGGGTGGAAATGCCCTTTAAATAATCATTAGCTGACCAAGTTGCTGACCGGGTCGGTGTGTTTGAACCATTAGACTGTGGATGATCAGACCAACAATCTTTATTTACAGACAGACTGCTTAGCATTAGCTGATTAGCACACAGTTATTTCATCCAGTTCTTCAGGAGGTTACATTTACTTTAAATGACAACTCCATCCTCATAAGAACATCTTTTAGAAAGAACGGCCTCTTTAAAAAATGTTGATATATCATACTTTGTCCTATTAAATTATTACTGTATGCCTGCTATGCTTCTGGATGCCTCATGGAAACTGAGCAATTTAGAAACCTGTACTGAGCCTGGGCATGCTCACTGAGCCTGGGCATGCTCAGAAGAGGCAGATAGGGGATTAAAATTCAGTCATTGGCTGTGATGTCAACTGTCAAATCCATAACTGACAGTTGCTAACTGGAGGAACCAGGAGCAGAAACGGGAAACAGGACATTGTGCAGGATTTCAGGTTAGATTTATATATTTCAGATTTCAAAATATTACCGTTTAGGGTTTTGGGGGGTGATTTACCTGTATGTAAGTTTTCATTTTAGGCCTGGACTTGCCGTTTAATGATATTTACTGGAGTGGGATTTTACAGTTTATTGGTGTATTTAGAAGGGATATTTTTAGATTCTGGAGTGTAAAAATTTGGGTTTAATTCTCCTTTAAATTCAGGATTTTTATTTAGAAGTTTTTATCTTTGTATATACACAATCACATGGAAAGGGGTATATTAATAAAAGCAATGAAAGTGGTTAATTGTCAATAAAATGTTCTTCCTTCTATTACCACTAGTGAAAGTGGGTTTAATATAAATGAGAAATGTTTTGCTTGGAAATGGCTATCAGCATGCTGCACGCCGACTGAGTATTAGTTACAGATGATATGATAGCAATTGGAGGTCTCTTTTTGGTGCATTTTGTTTCTTAGAAGTAATGGACTGTCACAACCAGTTCTAATCTCAACCTTGCCAAGAGCATTTCCTTTAGTAGAAATAGAAAAGAAGAATGATTTTCTTTTTGCTGGAGATGAACTGATAATTCAGTACTACAGACTGTTTGCTGGATGAAAGGGCAACTGTGCCCGATAAATCACGTTTGCCCATTTGGAAGTGGCTATTGCAGGGAGGTAGAAAATCTGATTCCTTGTCCCTCTCTTCATTGTGCCCCTTGATGGGCCATATTCATAAACGGGCGGTATCGCAAATGTACGACCACGACGTAAATGTATGGTTTGTAGTAAGCTACCGCAATGGTATTCTATATGGTATAGGGATCGTAAATCTTTGATTGTGTTATCTTAGATTTAAGATTGATATCGGTAATTTAAGATCATTATCGTTAATTCACCATAACGATCGTAAATTGACGATCATTAAACCGATCCTTAAAGGTGCCGTATCGCTTTTTTAAATACGCCCCGTGTCCCCTATTTTTTACACTTAGGGAGATGGACAGACACAGTAAAGCACTGCACAGGCAGTAAATTGACAGCTGACCCGTCTGTATATGACCACCCCGGGTGGAGGGAGAAGGATTCCTTACCTCCCAGGGCTAAGCAATTTGCAAATGTTTAGGGCAGGGTGGGGAGACCAAAGCCTGTCTTTAACTATAAGAAATGTTATAAATCTCTAAAATGTGCCAGACAGAACGTGTATTAATTGTTGTTCTTCTGCCTGTTATTTGTTAAAAAATGAACTAACTGCTTAGAATTGTGGACTGAGGTTCCATACAATATGTGCATTGAAATAGCACTATTATTAAACAAGAATGCTGGGAACATTTACATATACAACGACCCCCGGTAGGACACAATTATTATATTATTATTATTGTGGATTTATATAGCGCCAACATCTTCCGTAGAGCTGTACAATTACATGTACACATTCACATCACTCCCTGCCCCGAAGAGCTTACAATCTAAGCACATTTATTTGACACATACAACCATACAATCAGTATGATTGTGGGGGAAACCGGAGTGCCCGGAGGAAACCCACGCAAGCACGGGGAGACCATACAAACTCCTTGCAGATGTGTCCAACGGTGGAATCGAACTCAGGACTACAATATCTAGTTACTCCCAGAAGTATCCTGTGTTATTAAATGGAGGAAAACAATGCTGTTGAATGTAAGACAAAACATTGTAATCAGCAGATCGATTAATCGCCCAATAGATTTTGAGCTGTTTATTTATTTAAAGCCTGATTGGGTATGTCACAAACCTTTTGTTTGCTAAGGAGCTTGATGAGGTACAGAGACATCACACAGGGAACAAGACTATACAAATACATAGGGACAAATACATAGATAGTTCAGTACATAAATATATAAATTATATATACTGAGGGGCACACACAGGACTTCTACTATCTTATCACACGTGTCAGACATGTGTGATGAGATAGCAGAAGTCCTGTCCTGTCCTCAGTATGTGCTGTAGTGTATTGCTCTTTGGGAGGCTGAGGCATCCAGGCGTTTGATCGACCCATGGCAGCGTGCAACTGACACGGTGAACTATATAAGTTATATGAATATAGCTATATAAGTGCTTGAGCCTTGCCACAAGAGGAAAATACTTGTGCAATAGGAGCCATGCAGCCTCTGGTAAATAAGCTTGCGAGTATCTCTTCCAATACCCGCGCAGCTTCCGCAACCTAGGGATAAGAGCAGCTCTGTATTGAGTTAAAGTCGAGATTTCCAATTTACGATTGGCTCA
Organism: Hymenochirus boettgeri; assembly: GCA_019447015.1. NCBI lineage: Eukaryota > Metazoa > Chordata > Amphibia > Anura > Pipidae > Hymenochirus > Hymenochirus boettgeri. Next base: position 369,988,336 of record CM033469.1, on the reverse strand, counting down.
GCAATCGCCTCACAGTAAATGCCCCTGCCTCGTTCTTACATCCATGCTATCAAACAAATACACTGCAAAGATTTCTTTTCTTTTTTGTAGCAAAGGAATATATCATTGTTAGGGACAGGAGTATTCAAATATGTTTACACAAAAACTGCACTGAAATTCCTGTTCTGGGAGGGAGGATCTGTGTACTGTTATATCTTCGGCACTTAGCTGGGAACTTAGGGTATTCTTCTCTAAAAAAAAATCGAATTTTCACCTTTACCTTTAGATACAGCAATATTCCACTTCTCCAAAACTTTTTTCAGATTGACTGAGCAGTAGATTCAGAGAAATCATCATTTTTATCACAGCATTTACAGGGAAAGACCTGTCACTACAAGGAACAGAAATTACAATATGTAATCCATGCTTGAACTCTTTGCCTGCCTGCCAGCACACTTTCTGCAACATTTAAAAGGCATGTCCACCCTTTTAAAAAATTTTTTTTATAATATTCTCCCTGTCCCCCCAGCCCCAACCGCTATAGTTTTATTATCAGAAAGTGCCCCAAATATTACTTACCTTCCCTCTTTCCTCCGCCGCACTGCCAGGCCCTCTGCTTGCGAGAAAATGCAAGCAGAGGGGCGGGACCGGCAGTCGCGTCTGTGATTGGCTGAGCGGCAGCTAATCACAGATGTGGCTGCAGGGAGTTCAGTGCGGCGGAGGAAAGAGGGAAGGTAAGTAATGTTTGGGGCACTTTCTGATATTAGAACTATAGCGGTTGGGGCTGGGGGGACAGGGAGAATATTATATATAAAGGGTTTTACACTAGGGGAAGGGAATCCTAATCGGGAGGGAGAGGGAGGGGGAGAAGGGCTGCAGTGCGCATGCCAAACTTCTCCCAGAGGGGAGACAGGAAGCAGTGTCCTATATGGACTCTGCAGTACTCCTGGTGGGCATTTTTTTGGACTTTAGGGGGGGATAGCAGAAGAACCAGATGGAGCTGGGATGTAAGGTAAGGATTAAACTACACTACACAATTGGGCCAGTAGTGGGGGGATTATAGTTTTGGGGGTGGACATGCCCTTTAAGAGAATCAGCAGAGAAAAGACAGCAGGGGGAAGGGAGGGGGAGATGTGTAAGCAGAGCAGTGTCCATGGTGAGGCTGTGCAGAGCACATAAGTGTCGCAGACACTAAAAGGCAGTGAGTAAGGGAGTGTGGGGGGAATTAGGAGTACTCACTAAACATTAATAATTTAATGACTAAGCAAGCACAGATAAATATGTGAGTACCATCATTCTACTTGTCTCAAATTCAGAAAATGTAAAGTTGTTTCTGTGAGTATAGTGACCCTTTAAGGTGAACTACGGGAGATGACCTTTAGTATCCACAAGTATCCACCCAGCAGCCACAGCGAAGGGAGAGGTGATACACAGCATGTTGAATGTTTGTGAATGTGCTCTGTCTATTAGGACAATGTTATGTGGAGACTTTATTTCTCTTTTAAATATCCATGTTTGTTCTCAGTATATTCTAGAACAATATTACTGCATATACTCGAGTATAAACCGAGTATAAACCGAACTCGGTTTATACTCGATTTAGTTAACTTACAGGAGAAATCCGGAAGCTGCTCGCTCGCTCCCACACTCCCTATACTGGTGCGCCGTAAGTAAGTTACTGCAGAAGCTGCCGTGAAAGGATCCAGGGAAGGATGCCCACAAACGTATACAAAGGAAGGATGCCACAGAAGAATGCCCACAAATTGTACCCACTGAGTGAGAGGGTGAGGGTTCAGATGTTTGGAAACTACAACTCCCAGCTACTAAAGCATGCTGGGAGTTGTAGTTTCCAAACATCTGGATTGCCAAGACTTTAGTAGTCTTTTAAATGGACAGCAGAATTCTCATACAGTAATAACCAAATCCAGTATGACTATTACTGTATGGGAAATCTGCTGTCCATTTAAAGGGCAACTAAAAACAATACAGAATCAGAAGGAGAATGTTATATATTGTCCTCTTCTGATTCTGTGTTGTTTTGAGGCTTTAGTTGCCCTTTAAATGGACAACAGAATTCCCATACAGTAATAGCCATACTGGATTTGGTTATTACTGTATGGGACTACTATATTGGAATTTTGCTGTCCATTTAAAGGGAAAATAAAGCCTCAAAACAATACAGAATCAGAAGACCGTAGTGGTCATAATTCTACCTTCGGCTTATACTCAAGTCAATCACTTTAATTAGTTTTTTTCTGGTAAAAATACCTTATTTTATACTCAGGTCGGTTTATACTCGAGGATATATGGTAATTCTCCTTGTACTCCACTGCCATTGATTACATCACAGCTATAGCTCTGTGCACTTGCTATTAAACATTATCCATGTATGCCATATTATAGGGCTCCGCTCATATGATTGCCAAACAAAAATGCCAATAGGTGCAGTCAGATGGAATACTAGATTAAAGCTAGCTAAATTTCCATTGTTTGAATATAAGTTAATGAATTATTAAAACGTTTCACTGTATAAAATTTAATGGAGAGGAAATAAATGCCAAGTTCTTTACAAATCAAAATGTAGTTTGCATCACAACAGATGTAAGTCTTTCATACGCAAAAAAAGGACAAAATTAAGATCAGAGGCAGGAAGAAACAAAGGGAGATATTGATCTGTGTATGAATGCACATCAAGGTCTCTTTGGTTATTACATGAAGAGATCCTGGCTTATTAGAATATATAAATAATAAACTTTTTAGCAGGAAAGGTTCAGAATAAAAAGATTTATGTTATTGCTCTGCAGACTCTAAGCACTACAATTTCTAATACTAGGTCATTCCTAGAATTGCATATTAAGTGAGCGAGTTTCCAATATTAAAATCAAAACAATTCTGCCATTAAAGGAATAGTTCGCTGGAAAACGTAACTATTCCTTTAATGCATTGATTGAAAAACGTTAAGGAGCAAAAGGTGGCGAAGCAAAACGAAAGATACTAGCAATGCAAAACAGTTACCGCCGCTTTATAAATAGAAGCGGCGGTAACGGGTGGGTACCGGCGCGAAGAGTTAACGCCTCGTTAACTTTTCACGCCCGTTTCCCGACATTTATAAATCGAGTTAAACGCGATTTATGCGGAAAGGTCGGGGAAAATGGACGTGAAAACGAGGCCTTATAAATATGCCCCTTAGTGTTCCTTTAATCTATTTATTAATGATTTGGAAGTGGGTATTGTCAGCAAGGTTTCTGTGTTTGTTGACGACACAAAACTTTGTCGACCATTAAAAACTTCAGAGGATGTGCAATCGTTGCAGGGGGATCTAGATAGATTGTCATATTGGGCTGCTAAGTGGCAGATGAAATTCAATGTTGATAAATGTAAGGTGATGCATTTTGGACTTAAAGGACAACTATACTCACCTCACCCTCGCTCCTCTTCCTCCATAGCAGCATAGTACCCAGGGTGAGGACCTAAAATCGCTAAGTCCTCACCCTGGGTACTTTCCCTAACTCCTGCACTACTTACCGCAAATCTGCTTCGCCGATCGCTCCATTCCTCCACTCTTCCTGCTTCAGTGACAGATCGCGAGGCAGCCAATAGGAAGATACGCTCTGCAAGGAGGCGTGTCTTCCAATTGGCTGCCTCGCAACTGTCACTGACAGTAGAAGAGAGGTGGAACAGTGTGGATCGGTGAAGCAGATTTGCGGTAAGTAGTGCAGGAGTTAGGGAAAGTACCCAGGGTTAGGACTTAGCGATTTTAGGTCCTCACCCTGGGTACTATGCTGCAGTGGATCGGGGAAAAGGTGAGTATAATTGTCCTTTAAAATCCTTGTGCTACTTATACTATAAATGGCTCTGTGTTAATTGAATCCCTGTTGGAAAGGGATCTTGGAGTTTTGGTAGATAACAAACTTAAAGGTAACAAGCAGTGCCAGGCGGCAACAGCCAGAGCCAACATGGTATCGTCTTGTATAAAGAGAGGTATGGATTCAAGGGAGGAAAATGTTATTCTCCCTCTTTACAAAGCATTGGTAAGGCCTCATTTGGAATATGCAGTGCAATTTTGGAATCCTGTGTACAAAAAGGACATCTTTGAAATGGAAAGGGTTCAGAGAAGAGCAACTAAATGAATAAGGGGATTGGGCGAGCTTGAATATGAGGAGAGACTGGAAAAGTTACAATTATGTACGCTGGAGAATAGGCGCTTGCGTTGGGATAGGATTACTGTGTATAATACATTACCGTGCCTTACAATAAACTATCTGGGGCATTGTTCACCGATAGAACATGTCAGAGGACACAAGGACATCCCTTAAGACTTGAAGAAAAAAGGTTTAGGAAAGTATCTGTACATTAACAGGATCATCTAGCTTAGAGATCCTTCTCCGGATGTTTTGAAAAAGAGGCTGAGTAGATTTTTTTTAAAAATCTGGTGGCACTTGAGTTAGAGATTCTAGCCCACGTACTGTACCACTGCCATATTCCCAGGCTCTCGTTTGTATCATATATTTACCATTTACCATCGTTTACTTTGGCACAGGGAGGTTGATGAATGAAATCCAATATGTTTGATGTAAAACATAATCAACACTTCAGAAATCAGTTAATAATTTAAACCAATTAATCCCGTTTTTCTGACTTCCCACACAGTTTGTTTGCGACCAGTGATGCCCAATACATGATGTGCAGGTTACTCACTGCAAACAAATTATCAACAGATTCATTGTAAATAATTTCCAGATAATGTCTGGTATTCATTGGTTTAGTAATACACACTGTGCTGTCATTCCATAAACCAATGTGAATGTCAATGTTTAGAATAAATATTTTTTAATAATAAGCAGAGGATGCTGTTCCAATTTCTAAGAATAGTTCTGCTTTGCGTTTTATGAGCTGGAAAAAAACACTGGGAGAGAATAAACTTACAAGAACATTTGAGATAAAACCAGTCATAGGTGTGTTTTTGGTGGGGAAACATGTGCCCGGAATCCCCTCTTTCTGTTGTCATCTGCACTTTTGGCACCTTGAGGTCATCAAAAGGGGATTTAGACAGTGGGAGCCAAGATACAGACATAGTAAGTAAGTACTTGTTTGGGGACAGGTTGGAATTTAGGAAACTGATCACATAGACAGGGGCATAACCCCACCCTCACATCTGGCCCTCCAGATGTTTGAAAACTGCAACTCCCAGCATTCCTCCATTGCAGAAGAAACCAAGGAATGTAGGAAGTTGTAGTTTTCAAACATATGGAAGGCCGCAGGTTAGACATCCCTGTTTTATAGTATAGTATAATATTATACAGTGTAGGATAGTATAAAATAGTATAGTACATTATTTAAGGTTGAATAAAGACATCCATCCATCTAGTCCAACCTACTCAGCAATACCCACATTTACTGCCTAACTGTGGATCCAGAGGGAAAAAAAACAGTATGAAGAAAATTCCTTCAAGTGCCAATTGGAAATATCCCTGGGTCAACTCCACACCAGTAACATGCAATAGTCTTTATTTTTAGAAACTCAGACTTTTTTTTAAACTATCCAATGAACCTGCCATAGCCCCGTCATCTGTGTGTGGCTTTTTTGGTTATGCGGGGAGGTAGAGGAAGAGGAGGAAGGATCTATGCCTTACCTCCTGTTCCTCAATCAATAACTTAGGAGCCAGGGCAAAGGTAAGTTTATTTACTTGCGATGCACCGCTACAGAACTCCAAATCCCTGATCACTTCCAGGTTCTAATTCTCTCTAGCACACGTTATTGTGCATGTTGACATGTTAACCTGTTGATATGAGGTTTGAAGAAATGAACTAGCCCTATGATGGTGTGAAGGTCCAGATTTCCCAGAGTACTGTTTGATAGTGAATACCCCAATCTCCACTGTTAGCTTCACCTAAAGCCAAGCCCATCTTTGCCTGAATGCAGATTATGCCTCAATGGACCCCCAATACCAGAAAATAGCGAAACAGAAAAGATAATTACAAACTGAAAATTTTGAATGGTGTCTGAATGGCATCTGATACCATAATAAATAGCTGATGTCAAAATATACATATATAAAATATATATTATACAGCTATAAAAGAATAAAAACATTATTTTTTATACATTTACTTACTAATTAGAACAACAAACCAAGATTCATGTTTCAAACGCTCTCTAAAACACTCTCTGGTACTCTCTCATTACCATGCCTAGAGCGAGAGTGCTGATGATCCCTGGGCTTATCTCTGAAGAAAGGAGAGTGACAGACTCACACACCATTACATAAGCATTCTGTCACTCTCCTCCAATAAGCTCTGGAATTATTACACTCTACTCACTCCAATTATAAAATGAATTTCTGGGTAACAGTGTGTAATTTCAGGGATCTGTTAGAAATATTTGTTAGAAATATCAGGGAGACTCCCTGGTCTTCAGGAAGGTCGGGGTCAGAGAAAGAGGGCATAGAGGTAAATTGTTGGTGGGACCAGAGAGCGAATGGGGGGTGAGGTTACGCAGGTCCCTGCATCTGTACGCTTGTTTGTTAGTGGTCATGGTTGGGACAGATGACACAAGATTAAATTTGAGAAGATTGTGATCTGATAGAGGAAAGGGAGAGTAGTAGTAGATGTGGGAGAGTATGGACCGAGCGGGACTCAAAAGATAAACAGGAGAGGGCTGGCAAGGGTGAGATAGGTTTAAAAGAACAATAGAACACAAAGAAGAATACAAACTCCCCCACAATGTTTGTTATCTGGCCTAGTAGTGTGGCTGACCATACGAGAGTGCAGCGGGTGAGACAGCGTCAGAGAGTGACAGCCATGTTTTGGTAAGTTTGAAATAAATAGGTCATGTATATGCACAAGTTTATTACAAACAGACCGTGTGTTTTGTTGGAGGATGAAGAAGTGTGACAGGCTGTAGGCATTAGGGTGAGGATGGATCGATTATACAAGTGCAGGACCGGAGGGGGGCTGGGATTTGGGGAGATATTGCCTGCTGCAAGTAGAAGGCGAAGAGAGTGGGACAAGGTTTAGAAGAGATTTAAATGGACCGTGCATTTGTCTTTTAGTGGAGGAAGCTGGGGGGTGTAATGTAAATAGACTTATGTGTCTGCATTCCATCAGGCACCATTCGTGGATCAGCCATGGCAGATCAACAAATGACATCCGATGGACCACTTACACACGTGCGATTATCAGCCAAAATGGACGTTCATCGCGCAAGTGGGGTGGGGGGTTTGGGGGCAGTTTCTGCAGCCTTTCCCCAAGTGCAGCATTTTTTGCCTTCGGGTTGAATTAACACCAGAATTATCACCATCTGGATCTCTCCATCTTTCCTGACACCATCTTATTGTCATCACAGGTATAAATCTGCTGTATTGCCTTAGTCATCACATTTTATGTGCTTCAGTGTAATTTTAACTGGTATAAATCTGCTGTATCTGCAAAGCTTTACATTACAGATATCATTTTATATGTAGAATGATGAATAGTGTATGTGCTGTCTTTCTTAGAGGAGTCACACTTTCTATGCAGGTGATTGGGCTACCCGGCTCCAGATGTCAGATATAGGTAGCCCCAGTAGGTAGAATGGATAATGGGACAATGGAACTATCCTTATCTATTACTATGGGAGAAGGTCAAAAGATATATATAAAAAGAGCTTGTCCTCTGAACCTCGTTTTGTAAAGAAAAAAAAATTGCAAATATACTTTTTATACAAGCAAGTGGATGTTTTGGTGGCTGCAGATTGTGGGTCGTGCCAAATGGAGTCAATTAGCTAAGTACCTGTGGTTCCACTCCCACACACTCTGTATGGCTGCAGATCCTTCTGTGCTGTTTTCAATCACATCAAAACTATTCTGTTATGGACATGAAGGTGATTATTGTGGATTAATAACTAGTTAACTATTTAGAATTTAGGAGTTTAAATATGCAGGAAAGTAAGTTACCATGCCTATCATTAGGGAAAATGCTAAATAAATCATGGATGCACCTTCTTAACTATGTATTACCAAATATCCAAGAAAATATGGAATAAAGAATGCCAGGTGGCAATTCAGAATCAAATAATAATTGTTTTGGATTTGTTGCAATCGTGGCCAATCATGTGCTTAAAGGCATAATACATGCACAATCAATCAGACCAAAACATCAGCCTGTATACTTCAATTCCCAGCCTATAAATTACAGATTGCAACATCAACCTGTGGATCTATCTGAACTATAGATTGCAATATCGACCTGTGGATCTATCTGAACTACAGATTGCAATATCGACCTGTGGATCTATCTGAACTATAGATTGCAATATCGACCTGTGGATCTATCTGAACTACAGATTGCAATATCGACCTGTGGATCTATCTGAACTACAGATTGCAATATCGACCTGTGGATCTATCTGAACTATAGATGCAATATCGACCTGTGGATCTATCTGAACTAAGATTGCAATATCGACCTGTGGATCTATCTGACTATAGATTGCAATATCGACCTGTGGATCTATCTGAACTATAGATTGCAATATAGACCTGTGGAATCTATCTGAAACTACAGATTTATATCGACCTGTGGTCTATCTGAACTATAGATTGCAATCTCGCCTGTGGTCTATCTGAACTACAGATTGCAATATCGACCTGTGGATCTATCTGAACTACAGATTGCAATATCGACCTGTGGATCTATCTGAACTACTGATTGCAATATCGACCTGTGGATCTATCTGAACTACAGATTGCAATATCGACCTGTGGATCTATCTGAACTACTGATTGCAATATCGACCTGTGGATCTATCTGAACTATAGATTGCAATATCGACCTGTGGATCTATCTGACCTATAGATTGCAATATCGACCTGTGGATCTATCTGAACTATAGATTGCAATATAGACCTGTGGATCTATCTGAACTACAGATTTTAATATCGACCTGTGGATCTATCTGAACTATAGATTGCAATATCGGCCTGTGGATCTATCTGAACTACAGATTGCAATATCGACCTGTGGATCTATCTGAACTACAGATTGCAATATCGACCTGTGGATCTATCTGAACTACAGATTGCAATATTGACCTGTTGATCTATCGGTCTGGTTATATGGGTAGAAAATATGCCCCCTGTACCAGGCCTTACAGTAAGTCCCATTAACTACTCTACAGGCGGTTTGTATACTTTATATAGACTTTATATAGGGAGAACGATCGGGACTATGTGTAGTCACATCTTTCAAATATGACAGACAGAATCTCGCATGAACATTTAAACATTGCGTTATGTTGTTTCTCTTGTCTCCCCCCACTGACCATTAATACTGATTTTAATTATGGTAAAACCCCTGTGACGGAGCGCCTGGGGTCTGTAATAACATTATGTAACTGTATCAAGCACACTGTTGGGGATGTGCAGTTAGTCATTTGTCCACAAGATGGCTCAATGGGTAAAACTCCTGGGATTGCCTGTCATAAAGTCATTAGCACGGCTCCTGCTAGTCTGGATGAGTTAAAGTTGTGTTATTCCTGTGGGGATGTGCTATGTGCTGTGTGATTTAGATAGTAAGTGGAATTTCCTTGCTGTCCCATTGTAATGAATATCTCTGTAATGAATAGCATTGCATTTGTGCTGTCAGATAAGGAAAAATGTTTGCAAGTCCTAACATATTAGTTAATATATAAAATGTATTATATAATATTACTGGGTAGAAACCTGAGCAGCTACACCACCTAAGCTTGATCTACATTTTCTATGTGCCACCTGGGTCTCCAAGACTACAGAATGATGGTCTGTAGATTTACAGTTTTTTCTGCTGACAATGATTAACCCTTTTGATAGATAGGACAGTAATTTACTAGATGATATCACCTGGAAGACTGCTTGGATACCATGAGGTGAATAATAAATAACATCCAGCATTTACTGCTCAATAACAATATGGGATCCATGTATTTATTAGTGATGCCAAAAGGTTATTGGTCCTTGCTTTTATATTAATAATTATCCATTAAATCAATTTCAAATCTTATGTAAATTGTCACCACGGTCGATAAACTAATGATATTAGTGGTATTTTTAAATACATGAAATGCATATATATAAAAATATCTTTAGTTTGGAGGTTATCTACACCTTGATACCTTAAAAGTATAATTTCCTACATCTTCTGAAAGTTTTATGGATTAGATTTATAATTAAGGAGATTTAGCGGAGGACCTGACCGGTCATATTTGAAATAAGGTTTTGAGCATGCTCGGGCCCGATATTGGCAGGAGGGGCGTGCCAGAATATGTTCATAACAAACCTTTCATGTATATATCCCATGATATACAGAAAGTGAAGGGAAGTCTTTCTTCTCTCTCTCTGATTTTAGCAAAAAGATTTTACTTAATATTAAATTCAACTAGATTTTTTAAAATATTTTTTGATTACTGTAAAATTCACATACAACCTATACTGACAATATTATTCTAAAGACATGTCTTGTCTCTGCAGTTTATGGAACCAACTATAACCCAATTTAAAACATCGAGACAAATCACACACAACAGCTGACAAGGAAATAAAAACTCAATGTAATTAGTTCTTTGCACAGCAGAGATTTGCATCTTGTTTTCTTTTTGTCCTTATAACGAAATCAGACCCCCCCCCCAGCATTTTAGTCACTAGTAAGCTACTCCTATGATTTCAACTGTTTTTTATTCATATGTCAGCAGGCTAAATTATGACAAAGGTTTTTCTAATAAAATTTTCATAGTGCACAGTCTCTTACAAATATACATATACAGTGCCACTTACTCAAGTCAATCTATTGTATACACACATATACATATAAACAGTTTCATTTTCTGATATATTCCATCCACCTCCCCCAAACTACAGTAACAAGAAAAAAAAATGAAATTAGAGGAAACTCCTTTGGCTGAAAGACCGATTTGTTGGGCAGAATTCTTTTTTTTTTTCTTAATAAATTTTTATTGTAATTTTAGATAATTATGAACATATAAAAATATTCAGCCTTAGTTACAGTGATATTGAAAATATAGCATAGCTTCATATTATGTAACTATTATATAAACTTTCACTTGTAGATTGTTGAACAAAATAATATTAAATAAAATAACATTTAAAACAAAATTGTCTCCGTCTCGTTTCTGATTTAACCTTATACCTGTCTGAAAGGTTTCACTGTGTAGTCGAGCTGATGTTTCCCTTGGTGACTCCAGGATTGCTGTGATAGGGCTAATGATTTGAGTGTTGTTGATTGTTTTACAGATAAGGTCTCCCCCTCCATCCTCAGACACCAAATATCCCAAATTTTCATGACTTTATCTAACGTTCCTTTAGCAGAGTGTAACATATATTCAGTTTGGTAAACCCATGTGATTTTTCATATTAGCTGCTGGTAAGTTGGGGCTGGAGATTTCCAGGTCGCTGCTATTATACATCTAGTGCAGTCATTTATTACCATCCTTGTTAAGAGAGGGTTCATTTTTATCAAAGTGCTACCCAGGGATTTTTCGGAACCTCTTTCGCAAATACTCTGTCAATGATTGAGTAACAGGTATCCCATATCTTGGACACCTCAGGGCAGTCCCACCAGCAATGAATAGAGTCTTCCCACAGTTTTGGAAGCAAAGTGGGGTAGTGGTTGGTGATATTTTATGAAGCTGCTTGGGCATCACATACCATTTATCCTGTATAAAGGTATTGACAGAGCATTTGCGCATATTTGTGAATATTTGGTTCCAGGCCTCTGGTGAGAGAGTTGAGCCCAGCCAGGTTTCCCATTGACATTGAACTTTAAGTTTCTCTGTTGCCCTAGTCGTTAGCAGAATGTCATATAAAGTTGTGATTGCTTTGGGACCTAGGGGTGTGTGTAAACTGAAGGGTTCAAGTCTGGTCAAAGTGAATGGTTGTCTTTGTGTTAAAAGGGTCCTGGCATAGTGCATGATTTGGGTGTATCTAACCACTCGTTTTCTAGGAGTTTCCATTTAATCTTTATCTCTTCCCATGTTAGGAGTCTGTTTGTGTGGAGTAAATGTGCTATTTTATTGATCCCTTTGTCTCTCCAGGCCGACCACCCTTGATCCGTTGTGAGGAGGGAGAAAGTTAATGGAGAGTACGGATTTGTGAGTTTGTACAGTGAGATTCTGTGCTGCCAGATATGTAATGTATGTTTTATATATGGTTTGGGGTGTTTTATGTGTCGTATAGGGAACGACCAGAGAATGGTGTCCAGGGGGGTGTCTGTGATGAGTTCATGTTCCAATTCCACCCATCTGGTTTTGCTAGGTGAGTCATGCCATGCCAGGGTTTGGGCTATCCTAGCTGTGATAGTGATGGAGAGAGGGAAGAGTTTCTCCGCTCATTTTCCTTGGTCGTAGCATAGATGCTTGGTTAATTCTGGCCCTTTTGTTTGACCATATAAATTTGTAAATTTGGGTTTGGCATGCTTTGAGGTCTAATTTTCTTATTTCTATTGGGAGGGCTCTAAAAAGATATAAGAGCTTGAGTAAAAGGGTAATTTTGGCCAAACAAGGAAAGCTTGTAGGGGATCCATTTCTGGAAGAGAGTTTTCAGTAGTTTGAAAATTGGAGTGTAGTTTGCTATATAAGTTTCTACTGGGGTTGAGCATAGTTAGGTGCCTAGGTATGGTAGCGGTCCTTCTGTCCATGTTAGATCAAAATTTAGTTCGATAAGTTTTTGGGCGTGTTGTGGTATGGCTATTGATTTGGCTACTGTTTTTGTGGGGTTGAACGTAATACCAGATGCGTTACTGAATCGTGATAGCTGATTATAGAGATGTGGGAGTGAGGTGAGCGGATTACTGAATAGGGTGTCGTCTGCGAACAATGTTATTTTGAATTCTGAGGAGCCTATTTGTATACCGGTTATATGTTGGTTTAGTCTTATGTGTTGTGCAAGAGCTTCTATGCAAAGTGAGAACAGCAGTGGAGATAAGGGACAACCCTGCCTTGTTCCGTTTAATATTGGAAACTCCTCAGATACAAATCCCATATTATTTACTTTGGCCAGTGGTTTTAAGTATAAAGCTGATATCAATGATAAAAATTTGGGGGGTAATTGGAAAGATTTTAATACTTCTTGTAAATATTTCCAGTCTATACGATCAAATGCCTTCTCGGCGTCAAGAGCTAGGATGGGAGGTTGTTTGTATGGGCTCTATTGAGTATCTGCAGTGTCCTTCTAATATTGTCTGTGGTTTGTCGACCAGGTATAAAACCATATTGGTCGGGGTGAATTAGATGTGGTCGAAAAGAGTTTATGCGTGTTGCTATAATTTTAGACAGTAGTTTTAGATCTATGTTAATAAGAGAGATGGGGCGATAGTTTTTGCATTGGGTGGTATCTTTGCCGGGTTTTGGGATTACTATGATGTTGGCTCGCACCATGTCTTGGGGTATTTGTTCTGTTCCTTGTAGTACTTTATTGTAGAGTGAGGTGAGATGGGGAGTTAATTCTGTTTTGAATTTTTTATAGTAGCCGGCAGTAAAGCCTTCTGGCCCGGGTGCATTACCTGTTTTGAGTATTTTTATTGCCTCTCATTTGGAGTGATGGGGGCGTCTAGGGTTGATTTTTCTTGTGTTGTAAGATGTGGTAATTTGGCTTCTTGAAGGTAGTTTGTTATAAAATTTGTGGGAAGATTTTGTGTTCTACGGTTTGGCTGTTTTATAGTTTGGTGTAGTATCTAGAGAAGAGTGCTAGGATATCTACAGGGTTGTGCACTAATGAGTTGTCTTGTTTTCTTAATGGTAGTAGGCGGTTTTGGGTGAATTTCTCATTCTATGTTTCTGGCCAACATAGTATCTGGTTTGTTCCCTTTTTCAAAATATTTGAGTTGTGTGAATTTTAATGCTTTTTTTTAGGTGCCTAAATTGGTTTGGCAGCGTTGAGAGAGGTAAGTTTGTTTGACTATTCGAGTTGTGAGAGGAGTCTTGTGGTGATGTGTTTGTGTTGTTTTTTGGCTTGGGAAGATAGTTGAATAAGCTTGCCTCGTATAGCTGTTTTGTGTGCTGCCCAGGTTATGGTGGCTGGAGTTTCAGAATTAGTGTTTTCTTGGAAGTGTAGTTTTATTGATGTGTTTGTTGAGGGCGTTTTTGTTCAGAAATAACAATTCATTCATTCGCCATTGATGTTGGTATAGGAGGGGTTGTCCTAGGAGGAGATCTATAGAGACATGGGCGTGATCGGACCATAAAATAGGTGCAATATCGGCGTCGTGTAGAGAGGGGATTAGTTGTGAGTTGATGAATATATAATCTATCCTGGTGTGTGTTTTGTGGGGATGAGAGAAAAATGTATATTGTTTTGATCTGCTGTTTCAATCTCCAGGCATCCCATAGATTGAGTGTTTTAAGCAAGGAGCGGGGGGGTTTGGATGGGGTGGCCGGCCTGGCCAGAGAGGAGGCTGAGGATCTATCTACGTGTGAGTCTAGAACTGTGTTGAAATCACCTGCTAAGATCAGTGAGCCTAAGTTTAGGCTTAAAAGTTTTTCTTCTAGAGTACTGTAGAATGATGCTTGTCTTGTATAGGTGGCGTATATGTTTGCTAGTGTGTAGAGTTTAGAGTCTAACATGCCTTGTATTATTAAAAAGTGCCCTTCTGGGTCTCTGTCACATTGTATCATTGTAAATGGTATTCTCTTGTGTATGAGTATTGCAACTCCTCCTTTCTTGACCAGAGCAGAGGAAAAATAATGTGTTGTGTATGTTTTGCTGGGGAGGAAAGATACTGCTCCTTTCACGAAGTGTGTTTCTTGGATGAAAATTATGTCGCTTTGCTCTCTCTCGTAGTATTGCATTGCTATTTGCCTTTTTACCGGTTCATTCAAACCTTTGGCATTATGGGTGAGAATTCTAAGGGTTGGTTTAGTCATGATTTAAGGATTTTTGTGTGCGAGTGTATCCTCCGCTGCTCATTGTCAATCCATTAGGAGTGCTTACCTTATCTACATTGTGGATTGAGGAGGAGCCTATATATGCCCAAGGAGATCATCTGTTGAGGAGTCACCAAGGAAAAGCCAGATATTATTTCTAAATATGGAGACAAAAAATAAATACAAATCAAAAACATAAATTTCAAACAATATCAACAATAGATATAACATTTTAATGTAACAGGTGGGAATAGTTTCCACAATAAGGTAAATATCGGTGAGGTTTCACCGTAACCTGGTGGGGTGGGAGCCTAGCTGAATTAGGGTCGTAGGGTTGGTGGGAAAGGATCGGGCTCCTATTTACCCAGTGTAATTTTGGGCTAGTTTAGATGGTGGAGGAAGTCATTGGATTAGTCGAGGTGTGATGGGGGGGGGGTCAGAGATGGATTAAGATTATATGGGGCCCAAGGCAGGGCCATCATTTAGGGCCCCCTTTTTTGCTACATATATTGTGTAGACTGTAATTTTGTTACTGCTTCTGAAGCTGGGCCCCCAGAAGTTTCCTGGGCCCTTGCCTTGTGGATAATCCTGCTCGGGGGGGGGGGTTCAAACTGGGATATAGTTTGGTTGAGGGATATTCTGTTTTATTATTTATATAGAGTTTTTCCATCTTGCTTTTGGACTGTCTGTGGGACCAATGTCCTGTTTGGTCCTCGTTTGGGGTTCCAATGTTAGTTGGCAAGTTTAGTGTAACAGGTTTTGGAGTAGTCCTGGGTTGTGGTTGGTTGGTCCAATTCTTTTCGGTTTTTACAGATATCCTTTATGTAGTGGTAGGTTTTGTTGGGTTTGGCTGGTGTGGTGTTGTGGGGGTTTGTAATTCAAAGCTGTCCATAGGTGGGTTTTCCCTGGGGTGCATTTGGGGTAATAGATTTTTCTATTTCATGTTGGAATGGTTTAAATGTACTGGATTGTAAATTTTGGAAATTGTTTAAAAATACACAGGTTGGTGGAGCTTGTTACTGTAGGTGGTTCACTTTTTGTTGTTGGATTCAGTGTTATAAGGTTGAGTAGGTTTTCTTCATTCATTTTTTGTTTTGTAGAGGGTAAGTTAAGTTCTCTGGGTTTGTAGTTTGGGATCAGTATAAACGTTGGATTTTTTGGTACATCCTGGATTTCGTGAGTCCAAAGTAACTTTGTCTTTGGTAAGGCTATATCCGAAGTAGGTGAGGTTTAGGCTTTATAAATTGAATTTAGTTGGTTTGGATTTTCCGAGGGTAGTCCTGATTCAGTTTCAGGGTTTGCAGTTTTATGTGACCATTTTTCTATATAGTTGCTAACTTTTGATTTTGTGGTATTTGTTTGCTGTGTTCCCTTGCTGGTAGCTGTTGTTTGGTTTTTGGAGTAGCTATTTGTGGTTTTCCCGTTGTTCCGGATCGTGAGTCCCTCAGAAAGTTATTGTTTTGTTTGGTTTGGGTTCGCTCCAAGGTTTTTTTGTTTTTTTTAGGTTAGGCTTGAGGATTCCGTTTTAGTGGTTGGTGGTTGTACTTAGGCATTGTCTTTGTTTATTGTTTTTTGTTTTATTTGTTTTAATTTTTTTGGGGAGGGGATTGGTTGTCCCCGACATTCCTCTATTGGCCGAGGTTTTGAGCCATTTGGAGGGTTGTGGTTTCGGTTGAGGTGTATATCGAGGGTGATCTTGGTTTGGATCCAAAAGTTGTGGATTTTCTAGGTGTTGTTTTGCTTTCAGCCATCATTTTGTCCCTTTTGGGGTGAGTGCCTGCGGTGTTCCCCTACTGGTCGGGACCACAAGTCCTCTGGGGAATTGATACGGTCCTCTCTGTTGTAGGTACAATCTGGTGGGGGGGCTTCCAGGCCTAGTCGTCTCAGCAGAGAGTATCCGTCACGTGGGTCCTCTATGGAGAGTGTTTTGCCCATGTGGGTTGTAGTTAGCCTGAAGGGGAAACCCCAACAATACTTGATCTTAGCTGAGTTAAGTTGGTGGAGGATGGGTTTGAGGGCACTCCTTTTCGCCAACGTTTGTGGTGCTAAGTAAAATTGAATTGAATGACCGTCTATTTTGAGGTCGGTCATATTTCGGGGCTGCCTGCATTAATTCTTTAATAACGTAATAATGCATTCAAACCCGTTTGGCCCTGTCCATGTGGAGGCGATCCTTGGGGACATTTGGCAGAAGGCCTGTAAATAGTATGAGGAGATGGTGTTGGAGGTCAGTAATATCCTCCGTAACTACTAGTATTCTTATATTGTTCCTTCGGGAACGGTTTTCGGAGTCTTCCTGTAGGGATTGTAGGGCAGTCAGTTGTGCTCTGATTTCCCCTATGTCCATCTCCACCTGGGCGCAGTACTGTGCTGTGTCTCCGTGGGACGATTCTAAGGCCGCGACCCGGTCCCCTAAGGCACTAACTTCTTGCTTCATGCTGTTCACTGTCTTGTGGTGTGCTTCTGTGATGAGCTTTTCTAGGTTTGTATACAGGGTGTCCAGGTCGCGCCTTGTTACTGGAGTTGGGGCCGGGAGGTGCGGTGGCTTGGGGGTCTTGTCTTTTAACAAAATTAGATAGGTCCCCCCTTTCCCCATCTTGGTGTTGTTGGGGGTTAGTTTTATGGGTAAGCGCCCTTGGATGCTGACGATTACACGGGGATTGTGTCGGAGCTCTAGTGATCCGTGGCCATCTTGTTTAGCGGTCAGGCTCTGCCCTGGTTGGGCAGAATTCTATTAATCTTATTTTATTTACAGGAGGTGCTTTGAATGATTACATATTTTAATAAAATCCTTAAAGGAGAATTATACTTAACCCCCCCCCACACACACACACACGCACACTCTCTTTTTAGATAGCGATACTTAAACTTTGCTTCACTGCTAAGGTCTCTGTTTTGACAATTTTGAAAATGTGGCCAATAGGATGACTTGATAAGTTTAAAGCAGAGGCAGAACAGAGCAATGTTTAGTTTAGTATTGCTACTGAGCTAAGAAGAACCCAGTGTTAAGGGCCTAGCGGTTTAAGTCCTCAACCTGAGAACTATACATGTGTGGTTGGAGAGGGGAATTAACAATAGTTCTCCTTTTCATTTATTGCAACCACCTTATCTGTAACCAATTAAAGGGTCACTATACTCACTGATACAATTTTACATTTTCTGAAACTACAATTTGAGACAAGTAAAATGATGGTACTCACATGTTTATCTGTGCTTGCTTTGTCATTAAATTATTAATGTCTAGTGACTACTCCTAATTCTCCCCACCCTCCCTGCCTTCTTTTAGTGTCTGCGACACTTATGTGTTCTGCACAGCCTCACCATGGACACTGCTCTGCTTACACATCTCCCTCCCCCTGCTGTCTTTTCTCTTCTGATTCTCTTAAATGCAGCAGAAAGTGTGCTGGCAGGCAGGCACAGAGATCAAGCATGGGTTACATATTATAATTTCTGCGTCTGGAGTGACAGGTCTTTTCCTGTAAATGCTGTGATTAAATTGATCATTTTTCAGAATCTACTGCTCAGATTTAAAAAGTGGAATCTTGCTGTATCTAAAGGTACTATTTTTGAAAATTCGATTTTTTTAGAGTAAAGATACCCTTTAATAACAATAGAATTATATCTGTAACCAATTAATAACATTATAATTAAATCTGTATCCAATTAATAACAATAGAATTTTATCTGTAACCAATTAATAACAATAGAGTTATATCTGTAACCAATTAATAACATTATAATTAAATCTGTATCCAATTAATAACATTATAATTAAATCTGTATAACCAATTAATAACAATAGAATTTTATCTGTAACCAATTAATAACAATATAATTCTATCTGTAACCAATTAATAACATTATAATTATATCTGTAACCAATTAATAACAATAGAATTATATCTGTAACCAATTATATACCTGCAACTAATAATCTTGAGCCACACCCAAGGGTGGGCTACATTTGGGGGCTCGTCCGGGATCCTATACCCTGCCCACTAGCAGTGACCCCGCCCACTTCCTCCTCACAAAAAATAAAGTTAATAGGAAAGAAGTTCAGAAAACAATTATGGACCCACCGTCAGTCACGGTATGGTGCCATACCCTAAACCTTAACCCTGCACAATGCCTGGCATTGATTCTTCCAACAGAGGATCTCACTAATAGACAGATTTATCAGTTAATGGATGAATTCATCCCCAAGGGCCGTTGTTTTATAAGAGACAGAAAGAGTGATATGATCACTACAAATATTTTGCTAGAGTGGGATTCTCCAGTCACAAGCCTAGATGTTCCCTCTATTATAGAGTTCGGTAAAGAGGGTCACAAAGCCCAACTAGTTCTTCCAAGGTGTGGGCCATCTACAGAGTGTCCTGTAGAATCACAAGAGGCAAAGCTACCCTCAACTTCCATAGTTGCCGGGTCTGATTTCATCACTGCTCTGGGCAGCCTAGTGGAGAAGTGCACCAAGTACAGTTCACCCTATACTGGATTTGGCTATCGTAAATTACGGTTCTTCTCAGGAATTGAACCTGTACCTATAGGAGAAGATGACTATGAATCCTGGATGGAACAGGCAATGCAAGCTTTAGATGAATGGGACATTCCTGAATCCCATAAAAAGCAAAGACTATCTGAGAGTTTAAGGGGAGCAGCAGCAGATACAGTTCGCAATCTAAAGTTAAGCAAACAAGATTGCACTGCGTATAACTACCTAGAAGCCTTGCAAGATGTGTTTGGTAGAACTGAGAAAGCAGCTGATCTACTTTACCAGTTCGAACATACCTACCAGGAACCTGGAGAAAAACTGTCTGATTATATACGTCGCTTAGATAAGATACTCCACCAGATATTGTTAAAAAAGGGGTTGGATCCCAAAAGGGTGGATAAAGTAAGAGTGAAACAAATTTTGCAGGGAGCTCAACCCCTTGACCCTATTATGCTAAAGCTCCGAATGAAGGGGGAGGGTGAAACGCTTATGTATAATCAGCTAATAAAAGAAGTAAGAGAAGAGGAAGCTAGATTAGAGGCAAAAGGGGCTACTGGAAGTGTCAGCTCTGGTCATACAGTCACAGTTGGTGCTGTACATCCTCAGGAACCCAGCCATGAGATTGCTCAGATAAGGGAGCAGGTGGAAATGTTAACGGAGTTGGTGACACAATTGTCTCAAACCCGGTTGTCTACCTTAGAAGAAGCTAGATCTATGTTTAATTCAACTGCTACAAAGAGAACTGCTGCCACCCCAGCCACCAATTCAGAAAACCCAGTGATATGCTACAAGTGTGGCGATGTAGGGAACTACAGAATTCGGTGTGAGAATCAACCAAACCCCGAGAGAGTAATTGAAAAATTATCTAAACAACTGAATGCTGAGAAGAAAAAGGCAAAGGGAAACTCCAGAGGGCCTCAGTGAAGGAGCCAGCTGGGTGCCTGTACAGTAAACGCTCCAAAGGGACCCATAGGGGTGCACAAACTCAGCTAGGCAGAGCCAGAAGCCAAGAAGATGATGCATCATCACAAGTTAAAACCATTTACCCCCAGATTTTACAAAAGGGCAGAAGTCATGAAACTTTCATACACCAGGGTGTTAATGCCAGAAAAGTATACTCTGGAGATTTAAAGAATGCCCCTTTATGCAATGAGCAAGCTAAACGAGACAGAACACAGTTGTATTCAAAGACAAAGCTTCCTAATGGTCTTGTAGGGCCACCCCCAGTTGTGCCTATACAAGTTGAAGGCATCTACTCTACAGCACTACTAGATACAGGAGCCCAGGTTACACTCCTGTATCGAGATTTTTACCAGAGATATCTGTCACATCTACCTTTAGAAAAGTTGACACAGTTAGAAATATGGTGTCTCGGCAATACCAAATTTCCCTATGATGGGTACATCACTGTTAAGTTAGAGTTTTCACCTAAAGTGACAGGATCCAAAGAGGTATTTGAGGCACTGGCTGTAGTATGCCCCAGACCTCCCGGAGCCCAAGAATACTCTGTGGTGATAGGAACAAATACTGACCTGGTAAGGCGAATGTTAACCCCTCATCTAGGATTGAAGGATAAACAGAAAATCTCCATTCATCCTTTGCTGCAGCCAGTCCTTGCCTCTCTAGCACAACAGACCGAAATTCCTCCAGAGGAAATTGGAAATGTGTGGTTCCTACAGACAAAAGAACGTGTGATACCCCCTGGAAAAATAACTTGTATGAAGGCCAGGGTAAAAATATGCTGTAAAAATGCTGAAAAACATTTGATGATTGAAAGTGGACCAGGGGTAGGCCTCCCTTCTGGTGTGGAACTGATTCCTGAAACATTACCTATAGACTGTCTTAAGAATAATCAGGGTAATGTAACAATTGGGTTAAAAAATACTAGCAGTGAGCCTGCAATTCTACTCCCGCATTCACTATTAGGAAAAGTCTATTCAGCTAATCCTGTTCCGGCAGCTAACATGGTAAGAGACAAAGTAGAAGCCACAAAATCACATGCTGAACTGTATAACCTCAACAACCCTCTTATTCCCCATGAATGGAGAATCCGTTTATGTAATCACTTGAAAGCTTACAACCATATTTTTTCCACCAGTGATGTTGAAATGGGATGCTCCACGACCACCCAGCATACTATCCGTCTTAGAGAAGACAAACCTTTTCGGGAAAGATCTCGTCGTATTGCTCCAGGTGACTTAGAGGATCTTCGGAAACACCTGGAGGAGCTCAAAACCGCTGGAATCATTAAAGAATCCCGAAGTCCTTATGCATCCCCAATAGTGGTGGTACGCAAGAAGAATGGGTCAATCCGAATGTGTGTGGATTATCGCACCCTGAATCAGCGCACAATTCCAGACCAATATACCACTCCCAGAGTTGATGATGTCCTTAACTGTTTGGTGGGGAGTAAGTGGTTTAGCGTGTTGGACTTGCGAAGTGGATACTATCAGATCCCTATGCACCCAGAGGATAAGGAAAAAACGGCATTCATATGTCCTTTAGGGTTCTATGAATTTAATAGGATGCCCCAAGGCCTCTGTGGAGCCCCAGCCACATTTCAACGCCTCATGGAGCGTACAGTAGGTGATATGCATCTACTTGAAGTACTGGTGTATCTTGATGACCTGATAGTCTTTGGAAAGACACTGGAAGAACATGAAGAGAGATTGCTGAAGGTACTGGATCGGTTAGAGAAAGAAGGCCTTAAGTTGTCTCCAGAAAAGTGTCAATTCTGTCAGCCATCGGTTAGTTATGTAGGCCATATCGTCTCATCACAAGGTATAGCTATTGACCCAAGCAAAATCGAAGCTGTATCTTCCTGGCCAAAGCCCAGAACAGTCACAGAACTTCGATCGTTCCTGGGATTCTGTGGGTATTATAGGAGGTTTGTAAAAGGATTTTCTAAAGTAGCTCGACCTCTGAACCAGCTACTTCAGAATGACTCTGATGTAGGAGAATCAGATGATAACCTTCAGACTAAGATATCTAGGGGCCAGAGATGGGCCAGAGAGTCTATAGAAGACAGATGGTCTAAGGAATGTGACCAAGCTTTTGACCTACTAAGATATTGTCTCACTCATGCACCAGTACTAGCCTATGCAGATACAACTAAGCCTTATACACTGCACATTGATTCCAGCAGAGAAGGTCTTGGTGGGGTCTTATATCAAGAACACAACAATGAGTTGAGGCCAGTAGCTTACATCAGCAGAAGCCTTTCACCATCGGAAAAAAATTACCCTGCTCACAAACTTGAATTCCTTGCTCTTAAATGGTCAGTGGTAGATAAATTGCATGATTACCTATATGGTGCAGAGTTTGAAGTGCAGACCGACAATAACCCACTGACTTATGTATTGACTACTGCAAAACTGGATGCTACTGGACATAGATGGCTAGCTGCATTAGCACACTATAAGTTTAGTCTAAGATACCGTCCAGGCCAAAATAATAGGGATGCTGATGGACTGTCCAGAAGGCCTCATGGAGAGTTACAGCCAGATGATGAATGGATTGAGATTCCAGCTCCTGGGGTGAGAACAATGTGTCAAGGCGTAACTTGGAGACTTCAAAAAGGAAGTTTGGCAGAGGAAATTGGTACAACTGCTGAAGGTATTCCCCCGCTTTACTGTAATGTTACTTCTGTTGAAACATCAACCATGCCATATTTTAGCAAAGGAGACCTCAAGAGAGATCAAAGTGAGGATCCTCTCTGCCGGCTGGCTGTGGAGGCCTTGAGGAAGCAGCACACAGAGATACTCCGTAGTAGTGTGCATCCATTAGCAAGGCTGCTTCTTAAAGAGTGGGATCGACTGCACTTACGCCATGGTTTAGTGTACAGAAGAGCCCCAAGTGCAACAAACACAGAGAAATGGCAATTGATGCTACCACTGAAACACAAAGAAACTGTCCTAACTGCTTTGCATGATGAGCATGGTCATTTGGGTTATGAAAAAACTCTAGGACTTGTGAGGGACCGGTTTTACTGGCCATGTATGAAGCAAGATGTAGAGGATTACTGCCATTCCTGTCTTAGATGTATACAAAGAAAGAAATTGCCAACAAGGGCCGCTCCCTTAGGCCACATGGAGAGTCAAGGCCCTATGGATCTAGTGTGCATTGACTTTCTGTCTATTGAATCAGATGAGGCTGGCATCAGCAATGTATTGGTGGTGACAGACCATTTTACCAGGTATGCTCAAGCATTTCCCACCCGGGATCAGCGAGCAATTACAGTTGCTAAAGTCTTAGTGGAGCGTTTTTTTTATTCATTATGGTCTCCCTAAAAGAGTTCATTCTGATCAAGGTAGAGATTTTGAAAGCAAGCTAATACATGACCTTTTAGCAATGCTAGGAGTCCAGAAATCCAGAACTACCCCATACCACCCACAGGGTGACCCTCAACCTGAACGTTTCAATAGGACTCTGCTTGACATGTTGGGTACTCTGCCTAATGAAAAAAAACCCCACTGGAGTAGCTATATTTCTACAGTTATTCATGCCTACAATAGCACAAAGAATGATGCCACTGGATACTCACCCTACTTCTTAATGTTCGGACGTGAAGCTAGATTACCAATTGATCTGGCTTTTGGGGTCACAGCTGATGATACCCCAGTCAAATCCCATCAAAGCTATGTAGAGAGATTGCAAACAAGCCTTCAGCAATCCTACACAATGGCTCAAAGAGCAGCTGGGAAGAAAAATTTGCAAAATAAATCTCGATATGATAAAAAAGTGAAACTTCATGATTTACAGCCAGGAGATCGTGTCCTTTTGAGAAACCTGGGAGTCCCAGGAAAACATAAGCTAAGTGATAGGTGGGGATCACAACTATATATAGTTTGCTCCCAGCTACCAAACCTTCCAGTATATCAACTTCGTCCAGAAGGGAGAGATGGTCCTATAAAGACCTGGCACAGAAATCACATCATGCCTTTAGGGGAAGTGTCATGGGCTACCAGACATAAACAGCCAATGAGTCAATGCCATTCTAAACCACGGAGGTCCAGGAGACTACAAAGGCAAATTACTTCAACCCCTAAATCTATAGATCCTGATGAGCCAAGTGAAGACGAAAATGAGGATGGCTGGGGGTTAGATTATATTTTTTCAGATTGTGCATCAAAAGGAGCTTAACCAATTAATAACAATAGAATTATATCTGTAACCAATTAATAACATTATAATTAAATCTGTATCCAATTAATAACAATAGAATTATAGATGTAACCGATTAATAACAATAGAATTATATCTGTAACCAATTAATAACAATAGAATTAGATTTAAGGGATATTACAGTGCCCCACAGAGTCTCCCTGTTGTCTCCTGGTTGAATAAAAAGATCAGGCTGCTCTAACCCTCTAAAGTATCCTTTAGAGGGTTAGAATATAAATATTGTTAGACTGATTGTCTAATGATCAGTCTAGACAAAATCTTGTGTACATGTGTACATAGCCATAGCTTGCCCAGAATGCCTCAGGAATATTGGTAAGAGCTAGAGCAGTGATGGTGAACCTATGGCACGAGTGCCAGTGGTGGCCCTATCTGTGGGCACTCAGGTACAGCAGAGTTTACCTGAGACATGGCCCGGTCTGTTCCTCTTTTTGCAATACAGAACTTGGGATTTTTTCTGTAGCAGTCAGAGGTCATATGAACATCAGTCTGTCTCCCTCTCTCTCTCTCAACTTCTGTACATTCCAGCCCCCAAGGAAGGGGAGGGGGTAGAGTTCAGTAAGTGAGACGCTGCTGCATGAGCTCTCTACCCTTCTGTGCCATGGCTGCCACAGCATGCTAAGGAGGTGTGACAAATCACTCAGTTTAATGTATGTACTGCTGTCTCTATCTGCTCTGCATTGTTTCAAGGGGACTGGGTATGTTCTTTTGCCTGAATACATTTCTGCTGCTATCCACTAAGCTGAATGTAGTTTATTTGTATTTTGCAAAGGCTTTTGATACAGGCCCCCATAGGCGACTAATGTAAAAACTAAGGTCCAGTGGTGTGGGGCAGCACATTTGTACATGGATATGAAGTTGTTTAATGGATAGGATGCAGAGAATAGTTGTTAACGGGGCTTCATCAATATGGACTAAGGTTCTAAGTGGGGTGCCACAGGGTTCTGTGTTGTCGCCGCTTCTTTTTAATCTGTTTAGTAATGATTTAGTATTGTCAGCAAGGTTTCTGTGTTTTCCGACAACACAAAACTGTGTTAACTTAAAGTTGACCATTAAAAACTTCAGAGCATGTGCAAACTTTGCAGGTGGATTTGGATAGATTGTCACATTGGGCTGCTAAGTGGCAGATGAGATTCAATGTTGAGAAATTAAAAGTGATGCTTATACTATAAATGGCTCTGTATTAATTGAATCCCTGTTGGAAAAGAATCTTGGAGTTTTCGTGGATGACAAACTTAAAGGTAGCAAGCAGTGCCAGGCAGTAACAGCTAGAGCCAGCAAGATATTGTCTTGTATAAAGAGAGGTATAGATTCAAGGGAGAAAATGTTATTTTCCCTCTTCACAAAGCATTGGTAAGGCCTCATTTGGAATATGCAGTGCAGTTTTGGAATCCTGTGTACAAAAAGGACATCTTAGAAATGGAAAGGGTTCAGAGAAGGGCAACTTATATAATAAAGGGAATTGGGGAACTTGAATATGAAGAGAGACTGGAAAAGTTACAATTATGTACGCTGGAGAAAAGGAGCTTGCGTGGGGATATGATTACTGTGTATAAATACATTAACGGGCCATACAATTGTAGCACTTTATACACAATATTGTTTATTCTGTCAGTAAAGTATTTAAATGCATAAACTGTACCTGAGCTGTGCACACCTACCCATCATTTATTGTATGAAAGGAACTGGTAAACTCGTTTTTACCTGATGAACTACATGTCCCAAGAGGCTCTGCAACAGGAAGTCTATGAAGAAAGCCAAGAGGGAGTAATCTCAGGCAAGACAGGAAAAGGAGGACATTCCAGTTCGGTACTGTTCAGGAGGAGAGCTGCCACATGTTGAGAGGCTTTTGTACAGGCCTTGATCTATATGAACTGGATGAGGTGCTTGCAGAACTTCACCTGTAGTGCATGCTGTGGATCTGGAGCCTGGTGTCCTTTGAATATCAGTAAGGTGACTTTGGATTTGTGTGGGGAACAGGCCACTAGTTCAAGGTGATCACCCATCACTGATCAATCTGACTGTCAGACTGTGCACCCTTACTAGAGGAAACCCCTGTGTAATCAACCAGTTATTCCTCTGATTAAAGTACCCTGTCTATACTGGCTTGCAGTGGGACATCCAAGGGAGATACTATTTCTATCACTACTAACAGGGAACTTAACAAAGCAAGTTTAAACCCTGCTAAGGATAAATTACAGACTGCAGGATTATATTAAAGTTTATCTGCAACAGTTACCCACTCTGCTCATTTGGAATATAAGAGTGACAGATAACTTCTACTATTCCATCAGAACTGTGCTCTCAGCTCAACAGTTAAAATACTTGCAGTTAATATATTTTACAAAAATAGGTTGTACACAAATAAACTGTAACGTGAATATTAAGATATGTATATTAAGGTAACAAAGTTTGCATAATTGTTCATTGTTGCTGTCATTGTATTATATTTTTCTGCCAGGTTCAGAAAATTAAATCTGGACCTTTTGGTTGCTATCTTTGTGCTGGTGTCTATTAACTGGGATCATAGGGGTGTCACTGGGGCAAGACAGTATACCTGCAACTAATAATCTTGAGCCACACCCAAGGGTGGGCTACACAATAAACTATCTGGGGCATTGTTCACCAATAGAACATGTCAAAGGACACGAGGACATCCCTTAAGACTTGAAGAAAAAAGGTTTAGGCTTCAATTTAGGAAAGGGTTTCTCACTGTGAGAACGGTAAAGCTATGGAACTGTCTTCCAGTGGACATTGTTATGGCAGGTTCATTGGTCAGTTTAAAAAAAAAGGTGGATGAGTTTCTGCAAACAAGCAATGTTGCAAGTTACTGGTATTGATACATAAAGTAGAGTTGATCCAGGGAAATTTCCGATGAAGGAATTTTTTCCCCCTTCATAATTCTGGTGTTTTGTTTTCTTTTCCTTCCTCTGCATTGACAGACAGGAAGTGTGGGATTTCTGTATATTGAAACTGACTGAGAGCAACACAGTCACCCCAGGCCACCCCACATCCATCTGTAAGAGGTGCAGGCGTGACTGTTAGGGGTGGGAGGGGGATTACAGCCACAGACTGAGGGAGGGGTTGCATATTTGACAGCCCACTGCTCGTACACACTATTGCAGAATGGGAGGTCGGAGCATTGTATCCGGCCTTCCTGACAAATATAGATTTTACATTTAACAAGGAATTGTTTTCTCTATGGGTTCCTTATAATATGCAGCTCCTTTCCTATTCTACAAATATTTTCCTTGACAAGATAACTCTCAAATACTTTGATGGAAAGAAAAAGGTTAAATAATTTTTTCAACCACACTTGTGTTCTCTTAATAATAACTGGCAACAATTTCCCTAATCATAAAAGAATGCTAATTGCTTGGAATTTCAATGAATGGAAATTAAATACTTGTATAATCAGACATACAAATTAGAACTCTCTGAATTGAAGTGGAAGGAGGAATGAATGTGAACCAAGGGTTTACAGGTGAAATATTCCGCATTTCAGCCTGTTAACACAGATGAGGTCACAGTGGATACTGTCACCGCCGCGTTAAAGTGGAAGTGGCTTTGTCAGTGGGCGTAGTTTTGCCAATAGGCGTGGCTACATTTTTATGGTTTTGAACTTCCTATCACATAGGTATTTAAAGGCTAACTCCACTTACCAAATCCACAATCCCTTAGCTGTATAGCTATTAATACTCAGTGCTATTTATATACTCTGTATAGCTATTAATACTCAGTTCTATTTATATACTCTGTATATAGGTATTAATACTCGGTGCTATTTAAATACTCTGTATATGGTTACTAATATTTAGTGCTATTTATATACTCTGTACATTGGGTATTAATATGCAGTGCTATTTATATACGGTACTCTGTATATGGGTATTAGTACTCAGTGCTATTTATATACTCTGTATATAGGTATTTCTCGGTACTATTTATATACTCTTTATATAGTTATTAGTACTCAGTGCTATTTTTATACTCTGTATATAGATATTAATACTCAATGCTATTAATATACTCTGCATATAGGCATTAATGCTCAGTGCAATTCATATACTCTAGTTGGGCTGCGTTGTTTAAACATGAAAATGATTAAAATGCTGAATACTTAAAACCTTGTTTTTTGTGAACATTAAACATTGACTTGCCATTTTCTTATATTAAGCTAACAGTTGGGATACAGTGTAGATTATTCACTAATTTTAGATACAACACTTCCTGCAGGAAGTATCATGATGAACACCTATAATTATCAGTTTGCAGTGCAACATAAATCCCATCACAACGATATTTATAGGTGCAGAAGATCTTTTCCCTTTTAACTGATAAAGGCCAAATCCCCCACTTAACTAGTTCAGTAAATGTTGTAGTTACAGTGG
This sequence comes from Hymenochirus boettgeri, assembly GCA_019447015.1. Classification (NCBI taxonomy): domain Eukaryota; kingdom Metazoa; phylum Chordata; class Amphibia; order Anura; family Pipidae; genus Hymenochirus; species Hymenochirus boettgeri. The sequence continues at coordinate 369,959,406 of CM033469.1, read as the reverse complement.
TGATAGGGGCCCTTCACCCCCATGTATATTATAGTAGTTGTGTGGAAATACTTTTAAGATACCACCAAAATGTTGGTCTATAGTGGAGCTATGTACAGGACATTGTATTTATACTGTGTACAGTTCGGTGTAAGGCTTTTGTTCTCAGTTTTGTTACAGTACAAAACAGAATTTATAGTTAGATACACTGCAATGTAGAAGCCATATTAGATAAAAGCATCTGTCCATAGATTTGATAAAAAATAACAAGTCTAGTAGGACATCTATATTAACTCTAATACAATAAAAGTTTTAAACATCAAACAGCTTCATTCACTTCCATAGTGTGTTTTTATGGACATTGACTAGAGATATAAAATACAGTAAGTGTGATTCTGCCAGCCCTTGCTATTTCAGTGTTTATAGAGCAATGTTCTCTCTTCTTTTGTGACACGAGCTTGTGAGATTAAATAGATGTTGGTTCATATAAACTCTGTAAGAGTTTTTCTTTGAAGCCAGTTTCTAACATGAGGATTTGGTGGGTCCTTTATAGATTCCCAGATATGATTTGTTTGGTGCATTTCAAGGAGAATTATACTTGTAAATGACAAGTGGCTCCTCCCACAGTCATTGTCACTGACGATGCTTTAATCTTTGACATTGGATATCATGTTACTGAAGGAGGAGTATGAGCTTGCAAAGGGGTCAGTTATTCTTTAATTCAGTTCGATCAGTGAGGGCTTGGGGTGCCTACAGGAAATTTTAGAGCAAGAGCCTGCAAAATTCCTGCTATTTATCTAGCTGCTCATTTTCCACAGTCTCTTCCTGACTTATCTCTCGTTTAAATTTTTTCTCTTATATTCTAACTTTCATAAATTTTAGGCTTACCTTCCAAACAGCCTGTTTTTGCTGGGGCCATTCTATTTTGAGAAGTCTGTCCCTCCGCCCCGGACTCCCTAGCCCAGAATGGAGAGGGCTTGTATGGTGGATTCAGGAATGCAACTGGGCAGTTCAATGAGTGGCTGATGGTCTGTTGGGCTGTGAATAGGCAGTTATGTTTTCTGGGTTATTGGAGAGTGCAGCGATGCCTGGGCCTACCATGTATTTCCCTGGTGCCCCCTGTGTGGATTGAAGAAAAGAGAATTAAAATATACCCATTTAAAAAGAAAGTTCAGTGAAAAGTGTCCTTTTTAAAATTCTTATTCTAAATATTCACTTCCTTTTAAAAAATAATAAATACATTTGAATTTATACCCCTCACTGTTGACATTATTGAGCTGACATTTCATTCTTCTTCCCAGAATGCACACTAACGTGGGATGTTCCTAACAGTAATTTCTACTGGTTGACTGGGTCACACATGCTCAGATCTCTACTGAGAAACTGAATTAAAGGGTATCTATATTCTAAATTTTTTAATCACAGCATTTACAGGGAAAGACCTGTCACTCCAGAAGTAGAAATTATAATATGTAACCCATGCTTGACCTCTGTGCCTGCCTGCCAGCACACTTTCTGCAACATTTAAGTGAATCAGCAGAGAAAAGACAGCAGGGGGAAGGGAGGGGGAGATGTTTAAGCAGAGCAGTGCCCATGGTGAGTGCAGAACACATAAGTGTCGCAGACACTAAAAGAAGGCAGTGAGTAAGGGAGGGTGGGCGGAATTAGGAGTACTCACTAAACATTAATAATTTAATGACAAAGCAAGCACAGATAAATGTGTGACTACCATCATTTTACATCTCTCAAATTGTAGTTTCAGAAAATGTAAAGTTGTTTCTGTGAGTTTATTGACCCTTTAATTTGGGTCAAAGGCAAGACCATAACGGTCTCTATTAGGGGTCCTACAAACAGGAATTCAGTATTTCAGAAACATTTATTTATACACAGACAAAATGCTGAATGTGCAGGTTAAGGTCATTGGGATAGAAAAATGCTGCTCTTTTTTCTTAAAAGTATAAGTATACGTATTTGCACTGAACTTCCCCTTTAAGAAAGGGTTCTCTTTTTTTATTATTTCTAAACTCCTCTTAGTTCCTATTTCAATCTGTTTCTTTTGCCTGAATCCCACCCCCACTCCCTCTCAGGTTCTGTCAGTCATTTCTATACTGTTTCGCCTTCTCCTCCTCCAACAGCTATTTGCGGCTCTCAGGAACAATCCTTAAAGTGCCTTTATTACTCACGTGGCCGTGTGCTTAGCTGCAGAGTTTCAGGTGCCATAGCACAATTTAATCTTGTTAAAAGCTCGATTAAAGGCACAGTGACATCTCATAGGTTCCAGCTGTGCATGTGGCGGTGTTAAACAGACCCTTGGAATGCTGACAGCGGTGATTGTTGTATGTAGTAGGGTAAATGTTGGTAAACACCCAATACAGATAAACCGTAGAAAGCCTTGTGATCACGTTTGACACTGATTAATCCTCTCCTTCCTCCATATATTTTTCTTTTCCTCACTATTTCTTATGTAAACCAGATCTTATTTCTCCCACTTACTGTATTTGTCTCTCCTTATCCCACATTTCATAATGTAATGACCTTGGGATATAAAAACAACACGTATGTGTTTATGGTCCTCAAAGGTGAGGGATGTTCATTGTCTTGTGACCTCTCTCTGGATACAGACACAGATGTCTTTATCTTAATAGTTTTAATGGTTTCATGCATGAAACTTAAAGCTCCTGTTTGCAGAGGTGTCATTCAAGAGAAACATTCTTCTGTCTTCCTCTGACAATACTTACCGGTACATCCAACCAATCAAAAGCTTCTAAGAGATTTTAAGACACAGCCTGGAATCCAACCAGTTCTTTTGTTTGTTTGAGAAGTCCCTGCTTTGTCGCATTTCTCCTCCCCCGGCAATTCTAATATTCCGTGTTACAGCATGTGCTTCTTTCTTACTCATGCACTGAACTGTAGCCAGAAATCAGCCAGTATTTAATAAAGCAGTCGCTCACGTGGCCCTAGTGCTGTACTTTAATAGAATAGATGTAGGAAGTTCAGTTTCTTATTTGCTTGCAATTGTCTAATCACATAGGATCCCTGCAGAGAGGGGAGGTAGATGGTTCATTCCACTTAATAATAGTCTTTTAAATGGTTCAAATCATACCTGTGCATTTGCCTTTATGGATAATGTCATTGTGTAAATACTGCACATGAGAGAAAGGGACAAAATGTCAAATTCCTGGTGAGTCTTTATCATTAAATTACCGGTATCTGGCACCTCCACAAATGGCACAGCGAGGCATGAAAACCAAGATGGGTTCTATTCAAGCTGCTTCAGACAGGAAAAGTTGATATATATACAATAAATATGATACATACAGTTTCATGTCTGTCTAATATCTCACCTGTGATGCTAAATGTGCAAGATTTAGGGTGTCCATACACATTACTGTTTATGGGTAAATTCCCTTGTGGATCCAGAATCGGCAGCATGTCTGTTGCACTACCGGAAATATAGTCTATGTACTGGCACAGCTTTGCAGTGTGGAGGATGGTATCTTATGCTGTAGGAAGGGGTTGCGAACTTGAATAGTTCAAAATCAAGGGCCCATTGCAAATATCACTTTTATTTAGCCCTAGCTTAAATAAATGTCTGTTTCTTTTCCTTAGGGCTTTTAAACTGTGATAAATCATTTCCAACTAATCACACAGCAATAAGGATTAATTGCCACCAACCTTAAGTCTGCTTTTTTCTCTTCTTTGACCCTCCCTTCCCTTCTTTTTGGTTCTTGAATGTTCACTTGTTTAAGGGCACAGCCAGGCAGTAAAGGAAGTACTGGGACAAAGAATGGGATCAAGTTCCTGGCAGCTCTAAATAGAAAAAAAGGATAGAGGCAAGCAATTTATTTCAATTTTATTAAGGTCACATTTACTCTATCCTAATGCAGTTTTTATCACCATTGGTTAAGCTGTTGACTCACTGGATAATTTTGCACCTGCATTTTGACCGTGGTTAGAACACAGTTTATCACTTGTTGTTTTATTGTTGATGTTTTAAAGGGCTTGGGCACTCTCAAAAATGAAGATAAAGCATCTTAATAAGCAACACCCACTTTTTCCTATACTTACCTTTCCGCGTGGCTCTGCTCTCTCCTCTGCAGCTTCCAGGTCTAGTAGTTAGTTAAAGCGATAATGCTTATGTCACAGCCAATACAGTAGCTGACTGCCATTCTCAAAGCTGCAGAGAAGACACATAGGGGCATATTTAAAAAGGTTTGTTAAATTTTTCGCCACCGTTATTTTTCTGCCATTTTCACCAAATTTGAAGTTATCACAATTTACAAAGCGGCGATAACCAGTGGCAAAAAGTCATTACCGCCACCTTTCGCCATCAATCATACTTATAAATAGGTGAAAAGTATTGTTATTACGTTAAGTTCGGCCATTTAAATTCGCCAAGTCTGAGGTGGCGAAAAGGCACAATTGCCCATATATGTAGCCTGCCAGTGGGTCCTAGGAAGGTGTCAGTACATTTTGGAGTGTATCTCAATACACTCCACAAGAAGGGTCAAAAGAAGGGTCCAGGGGGTTTCAGACTTTTTTCCAGCGTTTACTATATCGATCGCCGATTTCCGGGTTTCCAAAAATAGACATTTTTGCTTTTAGCCGCGATACAGGATTTAACGCAATTAATTCATTGTGTTATATTCTGTATCGCGGCAAAAAGAGAAGATAATACCGACGCACAGCGGAAATACTTTCCCACAGCAAAAACAAGCATTTTTGTAAAAACGCCGAAAATATCACTCTTTGCTGTTGCAATGCCCACCAATACCGAAATGGCAAACATAGCAATGGTTTATAAATATGCCCCATAGTTGGCACATACTTTAGCAGAGGGATGTCTTCTACCAGTAAGGGATTGTGCTGAGTGAGTAATGTTAGAAGCCTCTTTAGTAAAGGAAAGTATAATTAAAAGTGGGTACGGGGGGGTACTAGATTGGGTGGGAATGCCCTTTAAAGACCATGGGCCACATTTACCCAGACTCACTGGGCAAATATATGGAGGTAAAGTCGCGCTAACAGGTTCGCTACTCCAAATTAGCATCCAAGGCGCGGGTTATGCAAAAATCACCCGCCCATCCGACGCTCGCAATTTAATATCGCATTTGCGCTAGTTTTTGCCCAGGATTTTAATGCCAGCAAATGGCAAAAGGAAGGAGCCTTTACCCAGAGCGATAGCGGCTCTGGGTAAATTAGCCTGAATGTATTGTATTTATTGTATGTAGATGTTAAAAGTTCCAATAGATTATTAAATTATGAAGAGTATTTTACACAATACATTTGGAAATTGTGTTTCATACCATCTGAATCATGATTTCCCCCAGCTGATGATTGCATGGCTTCTTTGAAACATTTCCATGCTGTTTATTCATGATCAGTGAGCTTGCTTCTATTACTCAAGCAGAATTTTACAAGATCCAGTGGGTTTTAATTTTTGGACGAGTGCCTCTTTAACTCATTAACAAAGAAAGAGTGCCAGCAGAGTGTAGCTTCCCCTCCGAGGGGTGCCAAATTGCTTAGATTACCATATGCATCACATTTACAGAACTGAAAGATCAATGGCACAGTCTGTTGCTTAGGGGCTGTAAAAAATGACTGATCAATGTAAAACTGCAATTATTTGTAAGAAAAACTAAAGCCATTATCTAAGGGAGTTATGTAGATTTTATGTAGATGCGATGTTGGTAGCAGCTGCTCATTGCAGGATTTGCCTCACAGGTATAAAGTCTTATTACATAACTGTGCAATGTGCATGATTTGACGTCAGGACTGTGCTAATTTTTAGGCTTATAACTGTATGTAAGAGAAGATGAGTTTTTAACTCTTTTAGCCGTGACTTTTGATTGCACAACAGAATGCAGCTACGACTCCTCCCCTTCCCTTCTGACTGGCAATTCTTTTGAATTCTTCTGCAGATCAAAAATCAATGTTGGGCATCATTTACCAGTCACTGTGGGCATTATTTACCAGTCATGTGTATAAAGCCCCTCCCACTTCTGGACAAGCCACACCCCACTTCCGTACAAAGCATCACCCACTTTCATTTATAAAACCCCTTTGGGTGAGGCAAGGGAGGGCAGCATTTGGAATTTTTTTCAGGTGCCAAAAAGTCCAGAGATGGCCCTGGTATTCTGGACTCCCTATGTTGCCTTCAAAGGTTGGCGTAATGTACAAATATAAAGGAGGAATAAATTCAATATGTATGCATGACATTATTTATATAGTGCCACTTGTGGAGTTGACGTAGTAATGTACAATGCTGCAATACAAAAATTCATGAAAGCAGTTCAAGAAAAGAAAATAGGTAAATACATTTTTATGTACATTAAAGGGTATGTCCACCCCCAAACTAAATTTTGGTATTTGGTAGGAAATGGCTATAAACCTCGACCTCGCGAGGTTTATAGCACTCTAACGGGACCCCCGAAATGTACTTACCAGCCTTCATTCCCCTGCTGCCTTCTGCCTCAGCCAATCACAGGAGCGAATGCCGGTCGAGTCCCTCCTGCTTGACTTCCGTGCTTGGAAAGACACGGAAGTTAAGCAGAAGGCAGCAGGGGAATGAAGGCTGGTAAGTAAATTTCGGGGGACCTGCAGGGGCGTTCCTAAACCTTGCGAGATCAAGTTTTATAGCCATTTCCTACCAAATACCAAAATTTAGCTTGGGGGGTGGACATACCCTTTAATAACTACTTATTAAAGTGCTACAACCTTACAAAAGAAGGAAGGTCCCTGCTCTGTATAGCAATTTTTTAAACTTACAATTGCATACAGATGGGAAAGTCATATACGTACTTTGCTGGTGCTCTGAGACTAAAGGTTCGTACACACGTGCGATCGTGGGTCCCGACCCGTGACGCACGATGTGTACGAATGAACGTTTCGGCCAATAAGCGGCCTGTGTGTAGGCACTTTATTGCCCGAAATGGAGGGGCAACGATCCCCGACCGACCTGGCGGATCTCCGAACAACCCCCCAACTGAACGCATACACACGGAAGATTCTCGCCCGTTTGTCGGGTGTAGCGCTGGGCCGTCGGGGGTCGAACCTTAAGGATGTTACAGGGCAAGTAATCCCTTGAAATATCTGAATTACAGGACAAAGTACTTTGAACTGTACATTACAGCCTCCTGATGACTATTAGAAAGCTAGCAATAGGTGGGTGCATTATTATTCGTAAGGTTGACATCCCCTTATATGTAAAAGTTCGGAGGTTCGAAAATGAACCCATTGAAGTCAACGGAGAGAAAAAGTTTGAAAAGTTCTGATTAAATTCAATTAAAATAGCAATGGTAACTTATTGTAAATTGCTATGAAAATGGTCTGGGGAACACGTACATATCACCAAAACTTCTTTAAACACAGGCAGGGCTATTTAATAAAAGTTCTTATCGCTTAAAATAATGCTAATTTTGCCCCAACCAATCAGATATTAGCTTCCATTTGAATGCTAACATCTGATTGGTTGGGGCAAAATACCGTAAGCACTATTTTTAGCAGTAAGAACTTTATTGACTATCCCTATAACTTTCTTCACGATCGGTCAATTGTCCGGTTTCTGCATGCTACTTTCGAGGGTTATGGCCAATTTGAAGGTTACCAAATGATACATTCTAGGGTTACAGAATGATACACTTGAGCGTTACTGAAATCGAAGGCTACATTCGAGGGCTACCAAATGATACATTCAAGGGTTACCAAAATATTATTTGCACAATATATTATTGGGATTTTATTAATCTTTTTGTTCCAGACCAAGATTAGACTTTTTTTTTATATATCTACTATCTTTTTTGTTTTTTTTATATATCCATTTAAGTTTTTTGCTTTTTATAGAGCTCTATATTATTCACCTTGCTGGTAGTGTTTAGGGTATAGTGTTTAGGGTGTTTAGGGTATTGTGTTTAGGGTAGGGTTTAGGGATTTTGTTTTTTCTGCTTTTACTGTTTTATTAAAGTGTATCTTTACTCTAAAAAATAGAATTTTCAAAAAAGTACCTAAATAGTACAGCAAGATTCCACTTCTCCAAAACTTTTTTCAGATTTGAAATCTGAGCAGTGGATTCTGAGAAATCATCATTTTAATCACAGCATTTACAGGGAAAGACCTGTCACTCCAGAAGCAGAACTTTTAATATGTAACCCATGCTTAACCTCTGTGCCTGCCTGCCAGCACACTTTTTGCAACATTTAAGAGAATCAGCAGAGAAAAGACTGCAGGGGGTTGGAGGAGGAGATGTGTAAGCAGAGCAGTGTCTATGGTGAGGCTGTGCAGAACACATAAGTGTCGCAGACACTAAAAGAAGGCAGTGAGTAAGGGAGGGTGGGGGTAATTAGGAGTACTCACTAAACATTAATAATTTAATGACAAAGCAAGCACAGATAAATATGTGAGTACCATCATTTTACTTCTCTCAAATTGTAGTTTCAGAAAATGTAAAGTTGTTTCGGTGAGTATAGTGACCCTTTATTAAATGTAGTTATTTAGTACTATAATACTATGTATTTTTATTAAACACAGCATTCATATTGTATTGATAAATATTGATAAATATTAGAGTTTCTGGTGGATTTCCTGTGATGTTTCTTTCGTTTATACATTTTTTGACATTGCAGGTACTTTCCAGTCACATGAAGACATTTTGTTGGCCGATGTTTAGGAACGCCTCTGCAGATTTACATGTATGATTAACCACTGTAATGACCTTCAGACCATCAAGGAATATCCTCCGTTTGCTCTAGGAATCGAAATCAAAATCATTCTCTAACATCAAAAGAATTTGAATGAATGTTCCTCACCCCTTGAAGGTCAGATACTTATGGGATCTTCCTTTTAGACAGAATGCTAAAAAAAGTCTATTTTCCCCCAAAGGAGAAGAATTGATTTCAACTCTAATGTTAGTTTGCTCTTCCCCCATTAAAAATTAATCTGGGTCATTCATGTCAATGACATTGACGTTCCAGGAAAGTGATATCTCATGATAAATGGCAGTTAGGCTGTTTAAAGTGGGGATGTCCAACCTGTGGCTGTTCAGAAGTTTAAAAGCTACAACTCCCAGCATTCCTTGGTTGTGAATGCTGTTAGTCGTAGCTTTTCAAACATTGGAAGGGCTTCAGGTTGGACATCCCTTATCTAAAGTAAAGATTCCATCCAACAGAACTGAAACTCCTGGTTTTAAACACAACACAAGAATCATGCCAATTAAAGTCTTGGACATGTTGTAAAGAAGATTAAAAGAGAAATAAAGCTCATAAAAGGACACAAATCTGTTGTATTAAAAACCATAAAAAGGACATGTTCAACCCTCAAGCTTTATATTGGTTGAATCAAACCCCCAAAATCAGAATAGTTAGAAAGCTGACAGATGTAGGACTAACCAAACATGCAGAAAAGGTTCTTCAAACCTTCAAAAGGTTTCTACCTCTCCAAGTTCACCAAGCTCTTTAAAAAGCTAGCACGTGCTTAGAGGGGGCATCTAGGGGAATAGCATTCAGTCATTGGCTGTGATGTCATCTGTTACATCCGTGACTGACAATTACTAGGAACCAGGAAGCGGAAAGATGGGTAATAGCATTTCATATACAATTTTTCATTTTACTTGCCTTTTAAACAATGTTGGAAATATCGCCCTTTTTACACAAGGTAGGAAATAGCCTCTTTATTCATGAATGACATCAGAATGATCTTAGTGACTGAGATATTGTCTGTCCTAAACCACTGGAATCTAAAAGGGAAGTTGTTATATTAGAATTTGGAATATTATCTGTTAAATAAAACCATGAAATCTATGCATTTTACAAAATGTCAAGCCCAGACACACACCATTCCTTTATAATAGTTCAAGATCTCCACTTAATTTCCTGTCTTTTAAATCATTACATTCCTTAGACTGGCAACTGAAAGTGAGTGCGTCACTGGCTACCCACACACAGTTCATAGTTTGTCAGGATTCAGTGAATGGAGCCTCTGTCTTGACAATCACAAAGGAGGAAAATCGGACACAACCTGTAGAGGTCAGCAGAGACCACTGGTCTGTAACACACGGTACCGTTAGCAATAAACTTGCAGGGAGATTCAATAAAAGTTCTTATCGTTTAAAATGGTGCTAATTTATCCCCAACCAATCAGATCTTATTTAACATTTGAAAGCTAACATCTGATTGGTTGGGGCAAAATTAGCACCATTTTAAACGATAAGAACTTTTATTGAATAACCCTGATGATCTACAGAAAATTCTCTCTGAAAATGGGAATGTTAAGGCTGAGGCCACACTGCACCATGCCAGAATCGCGCAGAACTGTGTGCATTATCGCATGCGATTGTGTGCACGATTCTTGTGCGTTTTGCCTTTGCGTGTGCGTTTTGCGTATGCGATTTTGACGTTTTCCGTTATGGAGATGCATGCATCAACGCACCAAACGTGCAAGTGTGGCCTAGCCCTAAGCAGGCAGTGGATGATGTTTTTAGTTTAGCAAAAATGGATGCAAAATGAAAGAGTTTAGACTGTTATTACAGGAACTACACCAAGGAAAATCTATGGGGAAGGCATTGATAGGCCCTTCCCTGAACCTGGTCCTTGTTGGCTTAAAGGGCAACTAATGTGGCCACATGAAATAGTAGTGAGCTGTTCCACCCATTCTGTGGCAATCAGCTCACCATTCGCTGCCGTGAGGGTAGATATTATCGCTTGTGTAGAAAAGGATGAACTGTCAGATGATGCATGAGTAGACTGCTAGCTATTTTCTGCACCCACGATGGAAGGATAAAGAATAAGATTTCCAACCTTCCTGGAAAAAGGACTTTAAATTACTGTTTTTGTCTTAAAGTGCATTTTTACATTATAGCTGCCCTTTAAAGGGCAATTCCAGCCCTAAAATGAAAACTTACATACAGGTAAATCACCCCCCAAAACCCTAAATGGTAATAGTTTGAAATGTGAAATATATAAGTCTAACCTGAAATCCTGCACAATGTCCTGTTTCCTGTTTCTGCTTCCTGGTTCTTCCAGTTAGTAACTGTCAGTTATGGATTCGGCAGTTGACATCACAGCCAATGACTGAATGTTAATCCCCTATCTGCCTCTTCTGAGCATGTCCAGGCTCAGTACAGGCTCAGTACAGGTCACTAAATTGCTCAGTTTCCATGAGGCATTCAGAAGCATAGCAGGCATAAAGTAATGAATTCATAGGACAAAGTATGATATATCAACATATTTTAAAGAGGCCATTCTTTCTAAAAGATGTTCTTATGAGGGTGGAGTTGTCCTTTAAAGGGTAAAGATTCCACTTCTCCAAAACATTTTTTCAGATTTGAAATCTGAGCAGTAGATTCTGAGAAATCATCATTTTAATCACAGCATTTACAGGGAAAGACCTGTCACTCCAGAAGCAGAAATTATAATATGTAACCCATGTTTGACCTCTGTGCCTGCCTGCCAGCACATTTTCTGCAACATTTAAGAGAATCAGCAGAGAAAAGGCAGCAGGGGGAGGGAGGGGGAGATGTGAAAGCAGAGCACTGTCCATGGTGAGGCTGTGCAGAACAAATAAGTGTTGCAGACACTACAAGAAGGCAGTGAGTAAGGGAGGGTGGGGGGAATTAGGGGTACTCACTAAACATTAATAATTTAATGACAAAGCAAGCACAGATAAATATGTGAGTACCATCATTTTACTTCTCTCAAATTGTAGTTTCAGAAAATGTAAAGTTGTTTCAGTGAGTATAGTGACCCTTTAAGTTAGAGTCCTGCGTGGGTCTAATTTTCCAGACCCGCACCCGACCCGAAAAATCCGTACTCGCAACCCGCTTTTCTATCCTCTTCATACCTGTGACCCGACCTGCAAGTTTCGGACCCAAAAACCAACCTTTCAGTCTTTCTTCCTGAAATTTTTACAGGGAAGTTATAAAAACGTCAAAAAGTTAAAATTAATGTTTTATTAATAACCAAAAATGTTCATTGAAACAAACCTACCATAACACTAAAATATATAGCAGGCATCCAAATGTCTGAAAACTACAACTCCCAGCATTCCCTGGATGCCTTTTAAAATTGTGAGTGCTGTAGTGGAATGCTGGGAGTTATATTTTTCAAACAAATGTAGGCCCACAGGTAGGTGATCCCTGGTAGAGTACAATGTAAACTTTATATAATATATCCCTACTGTCCCCAACTACCTAACCATGGGCCCCTACTGTCCCCTACTACCTACCCATGGGCCTCTACTGTCCCCTACTAACTACACATGAGCCTCTACTGTCCCCTACTACCTACCCATGGGCCTCTACTGTCCCCAATTTCTACCTACCTAAATCTTTTTCTGCAACTATTCTCTTGTTGATCTGTGACATGGATACGTAACCAGTAGTTATCCAGATGATTTAAAAACTACAAAAAATCAACTGGTTACCTATCTATGATTTTATTTAGTCCAGCAGAATAAACATTTTAAAGGGTATCTTTACTCTAAAATCGAATTTTCAAAAATAGTACCTTTAGATACAGCAAGATTCCACTTCTCAAAAACCAAAAAATGATTTTAAATCTGAGCAGTAGATCCTGAGAAATCATCATTTTAATCACAGCATTTACAGGGAAAGACCTGTCACTCTAGAAGTAGAAATTATAATATGTAACCCATGCTTGACCTCTGTGCCTGCCAGCACACTTTCTGCAACATTTAAGAGAATCAGCAGAGAAAAGACAGCAGGGGGGAGGGAGGGGGAGATGTGTAAGCAGCAGTGTCCATGGTGAGTCTGTGCAGAACACATAAGTGTCGCAGACACTAAAAGAAGGCAGGGAGGGTGCGGGGAATTAGGAGTACTCACTAAACATTAATAATTTAAGGACAAAGCAAGCACAGATAAACATGCGAGTACCATCATTTTACTTCTCTCAAATAGTTTCTGAAAATATAAAGTTGTTTCAGTGAGTATAGTGACCATTTAACATTCCTAATAAATAGTGTATTTGTGGGTCACCTATTTAGTCACCCATGCCTACTAGTTAAAGGGGAACTGCAACCATAAACTCGCACATCCCTCTTAACGTACTCAGGGTAAGGTCCCACAACATTAGAGGGCAAATGCAATAATGCTGAGTATTGTTTTTTACCTGTCCATGATCCCATGATGAATTGCATTGTAGGATTGCAAAGTATAGAGACGTTGTGTTACTGCCTTTCTTCAGGACATGTAAAGTTTTGTGCCTAGCGTTGTTGATAAACATGGTGCAGGCCCAGCCACATGTATGTAGCAATATAGAACTGATACCAGCCCTTATTGCATCATATTTGTCCTTACCCTTGGAGGTTGATACGTTTGAGAAAATAATTCAGAAATAAATACAGTAAGTATATACAAATATTTAGAAAAATAAATAAGTAAAAAAAAAGTTCATGCCACACCCCTTCGCTTACAAAGCGACCTATGGGAATACGTTCTCTGCAAGGCGTGCGTTTTCCCAATATTGGCTAACCTATCAATGGCCAGCTGAGGGAAGGGGCAGGACCGATTTCAATTAAGTATTAATTGCCATTGGCGATTTATTTTGCGTAGTTAACATTTTACTGTAGCGAAAGTAAAACAATAATATTTCCGTGGGTGGGCGCTGTTAGGAATTAGAGGAGTGTCAAAATCTTTAAATATTAAAATAACATCATATTAAAGTCTTTATTGTCCCTGAGCACAGCAGTTCTCTTCTTTGCTGAGTGACTGGGTCTCTCTGCACCTGACCTGGGTGTTACCAGCTGTGTTCACACCATTGTTTCTGGGCCCTATTAAGATGCAGTGAAGGGGTAAGGAATTCCTGCAAGTGAATTTTCTCAGTGATTCCCAATCACCTATCAGGAAATCCCCTCCCAGTAGTTCCTTTGTTTTATTACAGTGTCCAAGCTCCAAGCAATTAGCGCTCCAGCTATCAGTTGAATCTATGCATGTCACAAAGCCTTTCCTTACAAACATAAAATAACACACAGCGGAGAACCAATGCTTATTTTTCTAAGATCACCCAACAAGTCAGTGAAAGCGTTCCGCCCAACAATAAAATAATAGGATAAAGGATAAATAAATGATTTCCTTTTTTCTCTTTGAAGTTAAATTTCTCCTTTTATCGCAGTTTTTTTAATTGCAGAAATGTATTTATTAAGGAATGTCTCCAAAATATCACACAGTATAATGAAAGGCCCGTTTAAATAAAGTATTCTGCTTTTTAGAAATTACTTTGGATGTCATCATCCTCCTGACAGGACTGAATCATGTCGATTATGTGATCTAAAATTGTTAAATAAACTTGCTCCACTATTCTTCCACTGTATTTGCTGATTAGGATTATTAGTTTTTGGGAATCCAGCCTGCCCATTTTTCTAGATAGATAGAATAGAACAGCCCTGCTCGCCTGAGTGGCTCGCCTGAGCCACTCAGGTGAGCAGGGCTGCGAAAAAAGTTTGAATAACACTTTTGTGGCTCTTGGTAAATGGCTAGCTGCTCGAGAAAGTTTAACACAAGCTACGGTAAACTTCTGGTGTAAAATTTCAGGAGGAAGCCCAGAAGTGGTACTGAATCAATTTCCGCCATGATGCACGGCTCCGTTAGCAAAACTGCTGAGTCCTTTAGAAAACCTTAAATTTTAAGTCATGCTAATCTTTATTAAAGTCATGCTAACCTTTATTAAAGTCATGCTTAAAGTCATGCTAACCTTTATTAAAGTCATGCTTAAAGTCATGCTAACCTTTATTAAAGTCATGCTTAAAGTCATGCTAACCTTTATTAAAGTCATGCTTAAAGTCATGCTAACCTTTATTAAAGTCATGCTTAAAGTCATGCTAACCTTTATAAAGTCATGCTTAAAGTCATGCTAACCTTTAAGACATGCTTATAGTCATGCTAACCTTTATTAAGACATGCTTAAAGCCATGCTAACCTTTTATTAAATCATGCTTAAAGTCATGCTAACCTTTATAAGTCATGCTTAAAGTCATGCTAACCTTTATTAAAGTCATGCTTAAAGCCATGCTAACCTTTATTAAAGACATGCTTAAAGTCATGCTAACCTTTATTAAAGTCATGCTTAAAGTCATGCTAACCTTTATTAAAGTCATGCTTAAAGTCATGCTAACCTTTATTAAAGTCATGCTTAAAGTCATGCTAACCTTTATAAAGACATGTTTATAGTCATGCTAACCTTTATTAAAGACATGCTTAAAGTCATGCTAACCTTTATTAAAGTCATGCTTAAAGTCATGCTAACCTTTATTAAAGTCATGCTTAAAGTCATGCTAACCTTTATTAAATTGGTTAACTTGACATTAAGGATGATATTTTAACTCAACCCTATTTCTTTACAGGTTTCCTTATATATGTCCTTAATATTAATAGCTAACAAATAACCACAAACAAAGAAACATCTTGCAAAGTAGTTACTGTTTTTGTTTGCATTTGCCCTGTCTTTCTGCAGTATTTTCCTCCATATGTGATTTACAGCTCATTCTGAATCACAAAGGATCCATCTGGCATGAAATATGGGGACACACAAGCTCCTTAAGAGCACAATTGGTTTACAGGGTCATAGATTCTCTGGTACTGGTGAACCTTTCTGGCTAGCAGACAGTCCACCATGAATCCACCCTCGGTAATCTGTCATTTGGTTAATCAATCCTAATTGAAAATTTCTGGCAGACACCATGTAGTGCTGATAGCAAACACTATTTATGTATCATGTTTAAATATAATATACCACATGCGGACACATTGCTGTACAATAATACAATACATACTGTTTACAGTTGCCAATATATTTAAACAAGTGGCCATAGGAAACCCACGCAAGCAAAGGGAGAACTCTTGAGGGGTGGCAACATTTTCTTGAGGGCTCCACACAGTCAATGACAATATGTACTGACCACAAAAATTGGAATTAAATTGTGTCCTCAAGAAACTGAGGGGCCGAAGCTATTTCGGACATGTTTTGGTTAACCTGATCGGGTTACCACATCTGCTGGTCGACAGTTACACTTTTTTACCGATCTCACTGTAAAGAAACCTTTCCTAACATGAAGATCAGGGGCATCGCTCTAATGAGGCAATGTGAGAAAAAGTCTCAGAGCGGCGCCCTGTCTGTAGCCAGAGAAGCACCAATTGAAAAAAAAAGTGCTTACAAAATTACATTGTGTGGTGTGTCCTAGCCCACGTGCTGAGGCAGAGCATAAACTGAGGCAAGCCAGGCAAGCAGGAGCGGTCTCCAAAGAAAAATTCAGGCCACTGCAGCTTCAGACAGAGGTCATGTGGCACACTGCCGGTCCCTACTCTGCTTGACATGAGAAAGCATGGGGGTGGTGGGGAGGATGATCTGCTACCCAGTTGCTGGGAATGCTTCTATTTAAGATATTAATAACTTATCAATAATCCCAGTATGCTGTACCTATATTAATAATCCAGTATCTGTACCTATATTAATATCCCAGTATGTTGTACCTGTTCAAAATCCCAGTATCTGCACCTATATTAATAATCCCAGTATGATGTACCATATTCATAATCCAGTATCTGTACCTATATTATAATCCCAGTATGTTGTACACTTATCAATAATCCCAGTATGCTGTACATTTATCAATAACCCCAGTATGCTGTACCTACAGTATATTATAATCTGGCTCTGCAGACACGCCGAGGGAACGAAGAAGTGTAGTGGAGATATTTCTTGGGCTTGTTTGAGCCAGAAGAGTACCGGAGGGAGAGTGTGTATGTGTGACGGGTGCCCTGCGCATGTCACAGTCTTCCTGGAGGACAAGGAAGAAGCAGGGACCGGATCACACACTGATACCTCCTACTCTTCACTTTTTGCAACTTTGGACAGGCATTGGCAGGACGATAATGAGAAGAGGAGTATGGTATGGATTTTTTTAACACTACACAGTGTGGCCTGTAGTGGTTGTTAAATTTTAGTTTTGGGGTGGACATGCCCTTTAAACTCAGACTAGCTATTCCTCATTTATACCCATGATATTATTAACAGTACCTGTATAAGGACTATGTATTATATTACTGTATATAAATAAGTATGTGCATTAAAAGTATACAAGTTCTTGAACCATAACATAAGCAGAGGGCCCTGTCCCGTGGATCTTATAATCTAGTTAGGTGGGTAACATACAGATACAAAGGGAAGGTTAGAAGTACCATAATAATAAGTTATGTTCCTTATATAGTGTATGTATACTGAAAAAATGACTTTGCGTCATCTTAATCTATAAATAAATACATGTAAGTAGCACTGACTCTGAGATGTGTGTGTTGCTGCATGCCTTCAATACAATACTTGTTTTGCTCAGTCTCTGACCACTGACCTGACTATTTTCCCACATACCAACTGTCAATACTGCATACAGCAATACAGCAAACCAACTGTCAAACCATTCCAGCTACAGCTAAAACTGCTTACAGAAATTCTAAAACATAAGATGTTTCAGATTGGATATCTAATGAAATAAGGGCAGATCAACAAAAAAAGGTAGAGTGATAGTTGGGATGAATTATAGTTTCCACTAATGGGCAATTTAAAAGACTAATTTTCCAGTGTACCATACCTTTTAAAACCAACTTAAACAGAGTCTGTGGGGGGGGGTAACAGGTAAGTTGTGAGGTGCTCCACCTAATAGTCCGTGCCACAACCGGTAATAACAGTATATATATATTATATAGAAGGAAGGCACAATCAAAAGCGCTTTATAGCATTAATAATTTATTAAGAGCTGAAACACCAGGTACACAATGTTTCGGGGGGGGGGTCCAACCCACTTCCTCAGGTGTGGGAAGGTGTGGTCCAGCCACCTGAGGAAGGGGATTGGACCCCCCCGAAACGTTGTTTCAGCACTTAATAAATTATTAATGCTATAAAGCGCTTTTGAGTGTGCCTTCCTTCCATAATATATATCACTTAAAAGCCTTTGTTGTGCTTGAAATATGTAAACCTAAAGTATTCTGGCTAGAATGCATTATATCTTTCATTGTGCTACACCCATACACACTCCTCTAATGTACCCAATTATAGAACAACATTCTTCCAGACGTACTGTAGTACCAGCAGCCCGACACATACCTTCCCTGGAGCATTAGTACAGAAATGAAAGATGAGAAGACAGAGTACATTTCAAGGATATACATTGAATCTAGATTGCACTTCTACAGCCAAAAACAAGGAACAACACAGACAATTTAAAGGTCTCATTCCAGTCATCAAATCATTTCAACATCAGAAACCATAGGGCCCCACTATGTGCAAAATGTTACTGGGGCCAAGGCCATAAATATTTCTGTAACCCTTTTATCCAATAGCCAATCAACTCCCGTTTATATTATATATGTATATAAAATGGCGAACACAGCTGATATCAAATTAGAGGGAACATTGTAGTCCCTCTTGCAAATTTAATAATATATAATCTTAATTATCTTAAATATGATTCATTTAAAGGAATAGTTCACTCTCAAAGTGAATATTCCTTTAAGTAAATAAAATATACAGTGTACAATTTTAGATGTATTTATTACTGTTTTTTATGTGCTAAACCAGTTTATTGAAAACCTACAGTATAGACATTATATAATAAATGCTGACTTGATTGATGTCCTGGCAGGAGGTCTAGGATCCCATACACTGGGCTGATACTACTTTTTTCCAATCTTATTTGCAATATTTGATTGGATATGGATCACATCCATTATTGGAAAAGACGTTTTTTTCGTCTATTGGATCGTAGTATTTTCTGAAGTTCCGATTACATATAAATGTAACCTCACAATGTCGAACAATATGTATGGTATATTTATGTACAATAAACATTGTACATCTGTCTATCAAAGTACCGTTTTTAAGATCCCAATTATGATTGTAATAACATTTTGTTGTGTATGGCCACCTCAGAAAGCCAAGAATAATCAATGGCTACAAAAATTTTATGTCCAAATGTTCATCGTTCCACTGACTGGAAGTTATTTGATTTCTCTCGTTGAACAATAGTGTTGTATCTGTAGTACTTGCAGGGAGATTTTATAGGTGGCCATACATTAGGCCGATTATCAGGGTTATTCAATAAAAGTGGTGTTAATTTTGCCCCAACCAATCAGATGTTAGCTTTCAAATTAAATAAGATCTGATTGGCTGGGACAAATTTAGCATCATTTTAAATGATAAGAACTTTTATTGAATCACCCTGTTTATTTACAATCCAACACGCAATCCGAATTCTTTCCGATAAATTGTACATTTTCATGATCTTATTATGCGACATGGTAAGAAGATTGTAGTGTTTTCTGAAGTTCAAATTAAATGTTAATGTAATGTAACCTCACATCATGTCTCTGCTGCTCTACAAATCCCTACTGCCAGCCAGTCAGCCATCCTATGTGGAGCAATGTGCCCAGCCTTTTTCCCCTACTCTCTTTATGAGC
This sequence comes from Hymenochirus boettgeri, assembly GCA_019447015.1. NCBI lineage: Eukaryota > Metazoa > Chordata > Amphibia > Anura > Pipidae > Hymenochirus > Hymenochirus boettgeri. The sequence goes on along the minus strand of CM033469.1, from coordinate 369,939,977 downwards.
TCATACATGCACAAAAGACATGAATGGAAATCCTGGTAGCTCTATCAATTCACGGCTGTGACATCGGCAAGGACATGGCCATGACTGAAAGTGCGGTGGGCGGCAAGCAGTAACCAAAAATCAAGCTTCAAAATCATGTGTTTCACAAAATATTTCACAAAACGCATCAGGTGATTTCCTGTGATCACTCGCCCTGAATATAGTAACGCTGTTTGTTAGTATTGTGTTGTTTTTTCTAGCTTGCACATTCACTGATCTTAAAGCGGAACTGTGGTCTCATACAATTAGCCATTGTTATATAGCCTCCTACAGTACCAATACTTAATTAATCTTTAAGCCATAAGCCATAGTCTGTAACTAGCTTTACAAACATAGATTTTTTGGGGGGTGGGGCTTCTTATACAGCATATCATGTGACTGTCACGGACTTAGACAGACAAGGAAACCTCCTAACTTCCTGAAGACGGGGCCGAGATGGGTTGGAGCTTAATGATGACGTTAATGGCCCCACCCAGAACAACACGGCCCACCCCCAAGAACCATGGCCACACCCTCAAATATCACAACCACACCCCTGTAATGGCCACACCACCCATCGCTGGATTTTACATGGATTACCAGGACTCCAAGGGAGACCCTTTAAACCGGCCTGTCGAAGAAACCGGTACACTTGTATGGAGATAATACCCTTTAAAGGACTTTTAGAATAGAATTGAGAAAATGATGAAAAGGCAGAGTTCTCAAAATGGGCCAGAAAAGTCCAGCGGCGCCCAAAAATGAAAACTTACATACAGGTAAATCATCTCCAAAACCTAACGGTAATATTAAAATCTGAATATATAAGTCTAACCTGAAATCCTGTACAATGTCCTGTTTCCCTGTTTCTACTTCCTGGTCCTTCCAGTTAGCAACTGTCAGTTATGGATTTGAACAGTTGACATCACAACCAATGACTGAATGTTAATCCCCTAGCTGCCTATTCTGAGCATGCCCAGGCTCAGTACAGGCTCAGTACAGGTTTCTAAATTGCTCAGTTTTCTATGAGGCCTCCAGAAGCATAGCAGGCATACAGTAATGAATTTTAGGACAAGTATATATCAACATATTATAAAGAGGCCATTCTTTTCTAAAAAATGTTCTTATGAGGGTGGAGTTGTCTTTAAGAACTAGAAAAACTTTGTAATATAAGAGATAATACGCTACCACAGTGTAATATAGGAGATTACGCACCGAGGAGTTCCCTGACCATATAAAAAATACGAGGCCATAGGCCGAGTGTTTTTATAGAGGTCATGGAACTCCGGTGAAGTAATATCCATATATTATTCTATAGGTTAAAAAAATTCTAGCACAGGAACTCTGTCTCCCCCTCTCCCTGTATTAGTATTATGTAGAGAACAAGTCCATTTTGTAAATACAAATAGTTAACTGCCATTTCTATCTCAAACTAAAATACAATAAACATTGTCAATAAATCACCGGGCAGTTCTGGTTCGTTACACTGACTAACTGAATATACTGTGCTGATAAGGAGAAGCGAGCACATTCCTGTGAGTCATAATTGACTCCGTTGCTCGCTCCTACTTAACAGCACAATAATTCAGTCAGTCAGTCAGTGTCAGTCGTCAGTCAGTGTACAAAACAGGCTTGTATCTACATTACTAATACAGGCAGGGAGAGAGAAATGGGGAGGGGCAGTGGAATGCAGGAAGTCACTCAGTGACTGTAATATAGATTCTTGCCACTGCACCTCCCCATTGAAATGCCAGAGCCTATGTATTATATAAGGGATAATACGCTACCTACAGTGTAATATAAGGATATTACGCCACAGAGGAGTTCCATGACCATATAGAAGCACGAGGCTGCGATGAGGCTTTTATACAGGTCATAGAACTCCGAGGTGACGTAAATCCATATATTACACTGTAGGTATCGTATTATTTTTATAATACATAAGGCCAGCCAAAAAAAATAACCTGCCCACTACCACTGTGTCTTCCCCTTCCTGTATTGGTCATTTATTTAGGAATCCCTGTTTAATGTATAAATAGTTAATTACCATTCCTATTGAAAAGAGAAGAAGGGCCGAACATTGTCTGTCAAGAATTAACAGGGACTCCTATATTAATGAATAATACAGGGAGGGGGAGACAGTGGGAGGGGCAGTAGAATACAGGAAGTCACTCAGTGACATCACTGAGTGATTGTAATATAGATTCTCGCCACTGCACCTTCACCTGCACCTGCATTAAAACATTCAGGGAGATTCAATAAAAGTTCTTATTGTTATAAATTGTGCCAATCAGATGTTAGCTTTCAAATGTTAACTAAGATCTGATCGGTTGGGGCAAAATTATCGCCATTTTTAATGATAAAACTTTTATTGAATCTCCCTGTAAGATTCCACATAGAAGTAGCACCACAAACCAAGCCCTTTTATGGAGGCCACCCGAACGCAGGCTTGTGCTCCAGAAGAGCATGCATTTCTGCATGTTCTGCAATCGGATTGCATGTGATTGTGCAAAAATTCAGTTTGCATGCGCTCTGTTAAATGGATTGCAGCACAGCAGCGCACTTCCAGGGTTATTTTAAATGTTCTTATCGTTTAAATGGTGCTAATTTTCCCCCAACCAATCCGATCTTATTTAACATTTGAAAGCTAACATCTGATTGGTCGGGGCAAAATTATCACCATTTTAAAGATAAGAACTTTTATTGAATGTCACTGCTAGTGTGGTAACGACAATTACCCCACAATAGTGTGTTTCTAATATGCAATCAGTCACGTGTTAAACTGATTTGATGTGAACTAGCCTATAGCTTTAAAACTAAGTATTTGATGGGAGGAATGTTACCACATAATCCATAATCCATGTTCAAAAAAATACAACCAAGCAGGAGGCACCAGCCTAGGAACATGAACCAAGGTACTGGAACTGGTAAGGCCTTCATACAGTGGCTACCTTGACGTAGTTATAAGACTTGACATTTGCACTGTGCTTGCTCAGATTACTATTTTATCAAGTCATTGTTTTCTGAGTTACATTTTGTCTTTAGTTTTGACCGTTAAAATGTGAAAAGCAGAATCCCTAATTCTAATAATGTTTGTTCATATGTTACCCTTTTCTAGAACACATTTTTCATATACAGATTTGACATCTAAACCCATAATTATAAAGTAATTATTGCGCCAAGGATAGTGTACGGTATATGCCGGAAGTGTAAATGTACCAATATAATTTAAAGTCCCTCAAGTCTTAATGATTTACATAATACGTTTGGCATTTGTCTGCAAAAATACATTAGCATTCAAACTGGGTTACCATGCACATTTAATACTTTCTGACAAATAATTACAAGAGGCAGCCCGTTTATTTTTTCATTTAGGCTGTGACGTATTAAGTATATACGCAATTGAATTGATCAAATATATAGCGCACTGACTCAGATGTTCACTATGTGATGTGTTTATTCTCTACTGACCTTGAACTGACATTCAGGCTGTATGAATTACTACGTGCAGAGAATGGTCATTATCAAATCAATCAAGAGAAAAAATACTTAGCATTGAGTTTATGATTCTTTTATATTGTGATGCCATTAAAGCGGAAAGCAGATTGTATTGAGAATGACAGATTAAAGGGTTGTTTTGGCTTTTTTTGTATTTCATTCATTGGTCTTTTGTGTTCATTGATTAAATGTGTCAATCTTTTTCATTTCTTACAAGATGTTTAGATAATAAAATAAATTTTTATATTTTTGTAGAACTTTTGCTTCAACACAATTTACTGAATATGTAAGACTTCAAGGCACCCTGTGCAAAGCTTTGTACTGACAGTAGAGATGGGCGACCTAGAGAACGTCCTGTAAACGTCAATGGGGAAAATAGAGTGAAAAGTTCTAGTTAAACACAGTTAAAATAGCAATGGTAACTTACTGAAATGGCTCTGGGACCTGGGAAATGATCTGGGGAACATGTTCATATCACAAAACTCATTTTAACACTAACTTTCCCCACGATTGGGCAATTGTCGGGTTTCCGTATTGAGTTTTTGCTACATGCGAGGATTAGCGCCAATTCGAAGGTTACCAAATGACAAATTAGAGGGTTATTGCCAATTCAGTGTTACCAAACAACAAATTTGAGGGTAACATTCAAGGGTTAATGCCAATTTAAGGGTTACCAACAGCCGAAACCCGCATTCCAGGGTTATTAGCGAACCGATATAATTGAGGCTTATCGCAATCATTCAAGAGTTATGCTGAAACACCACATTCGAGGTTTATCACCGAATAATACATTCAAGGGTTGGCGAAAAATCGCTAATTATTAAGTTTTCGATAATTATCAAAAATAGGTCTGCGAGTTCTAAAAACCCAAACTACAAACTTTAGGGACGTTCTAAAAATACAAGTTGTCCGAACTATTAAAGTTCGGGTCAAACTGGTTTCGAGTTTGAGAGAGTTCTAGCCATCTCTACTTGACAGTCCATATCACCTAGTAAAAGTTGAAAGTCTGGTAAATATAACAAGTTTGGTTGCATGAGCTTTGTCTCACAAAGTAGCACCTAGCCATCAAGAGTCCTTCCAAGCTCCTCTGCTTTGGTACCACTAGACCCATAGACCTGAATAGGGTACATTACTTTATTACATGGGCAATCACCAGAATTTAAAAATATATTCATACGCAAAAAAACAACACAAAGTGTAATTTTTACCTTTCTATGTGCTGCTATTGGAGAAAATGTATGCTCTTTATATTGAAACTCTGCTCGCTCTTTTACTACTGGCCTATGATACTTCAGCACTAATTACACATTCATATAAAAAAGTTGTTCTTAAATACTATTTCTCATCAACAAGCTCATCTAGCAGGCTGTCAAATTTACTGAACTTTAGAATGTGCTTAAAAAACAGTTGGCCCAGTGGGTAAAAAAGGGGCGTAAACCTTAACGCAAGCAAAACGCAGCATTTTCTGTAAATATCCAGGAACCATAACTCACAGAAACATGAGAGACAACTCCATTTAATGACTTTGCATGCCTATAAATAGAAGATTTTCTTGAAATCTTCTATTTCTATTAAACTTGCCTTTATATTTAAGCTACAATTTAGGGTCTTTGTAAAAATGATAAAACATCAACTATTCATGTCGAAAGCCTTTATCTCATAATATGTTTATTAGGGTTACATCGTTACATGGTTATTTTGCTTGTAAAAACAACAAGTCCATAAATGTGAAAGACAACTCCAACCCCTCCATTCAAAACCCAGCAAAGAGCACCACTTCCTCCACCTTCTGTACTCGGACCCTTCACCCCTCAGACAACCACATGAACAATGGCACACACCTATCACACTTACAGCAAATGAGATTCAGCCAATATAACATTCGCAGGCAGAGCATTCCTCATCCACATTTGCCCTCACAGTGAAGAACCATCTCCTTTGCTTAAGCTAAAATTGCTGTCTCTCATACAGATGCCCTCTGCTTTTCTTAACCCCTATAGTATAAAAGAAGAGAGCCCTTACTAAATGGCTGTAGCCCCCCTACTGTACTTGAAAGGGTTATTGCATCCACCCATCTTTGATAATCCATACATACAAATTCTACATCGTGTTATCATTTTATGTGAAGTGGTGCCCACAAACTGCACAGCATACTTTAAGAAACTCAGCATTCTTAGAACGCACAGCATACTTAAAGGACAACAACATCAAAAAAACAACATCACCCTCATTACATGTCCACACTTCCAGCAGCTAATCACTTACTCACATTTACAACTGTGCTGCCCTCCCTTGATATCATAAAGCAAAGACAAGTGCTAAAAGCCCGCCTCCTAGACGCGGCCAGGGCCATGATTAACATAACACTTGTCATTGGCTGGTGGGAATGTCTGTTACAAACCTCTCTCCTCCTCCTCTGCCAGTCAAGCAAAATTGAAATGTTCTGTTGCTAGGATACAGCCTACATAACAAGCTGATCAATGGTGGTGGAGGAATTTTTCTACCATGCTAGCTTTGAGTGACAGTTAAAAATTTATAGGGGTGGTTGTGGGATGGGTATGTTGTCATGAGTATGCTGTGCTGTTCTTAGTGCTGTCCTGAGTATGCGGTTCAGTTCTTGAGTATGCTGTCTTGAGTATACTGTGCAGTTCTTAATTTTCGGTGCAGTTTTTACGTGACTGTTCATTTCCAGACTGCCACAATGTTGCAGCGCTTATTAAGCTGAACTGCTAGCAAGAGTATGATTCCACACCCTTGCACCACTTGTATAGACGGGAAATGTGTGCTCAAACAATCACCTAATTGGTATGTAATTTCCTTTCACTCTTGCTAGGAAGGTCACTCCTATTTTTGCATTCCTTTTTAAAACAAGTTAGTCAAATAATTTTAAGGTGCAAGCTACAGTGGGTGGCAAGCGAACAGCTGTTAGGAAAGTCATAATTACTGTAGGTATATTCTGCCTTCCCCTTCATGTTGGATCTTGGCAGACACAAGCGTGACGCCCTCTGCAAGTGATAAGTGGGGCTGTTCCCTTTACTTTGAGCCAAATGCTTCGTTTTCATTTTCTTGGCTCACATGGAACATACCCTCGTTTACTCCTTTAGATGAAATGTATTTTTGTCCTCTAAGCTAAATCTGAGCAAAGACAATTTTTGGCTGACATTTCAGAATATGTTGGGAAGACTGTGACAGATGAGCATAAAGATATAAATACAACTTAACATTTACTTAATGAGAAAACTACTGCGGAGCTTAATGTCTTCGTGGTCCGATCATGCAATTTTTTCTGGATTTTCTAAATAAATGCAATAATGGGCTTAACTTTATATGATGAGTAAAAGTCATATTCCAGAATAAACACCATATTTCTCGTTGTAGCTGAAAAGTTAATGGGAAAAATTAGCGGATCCCAAGGATTGGCAATATGACCAATACTATTGTGTATAGGACACTTTGGCCTTATGTATATATAAATGGCTTAGACTGTTAAGTTGCAAATCTAATAATTATATTTTATATCCATTACAGGTACAGGTCTAGTAGCAGGGGCAGCTAGGGGCAGCCTTAGGGCCTTACTTTCCCAGCTCTGTACTAGATGTATTGTACATGTGAAATTCTGTATCTCATAGTTGGTATTTTAAAGCTCCGTGTCCATTCCAAGCATAACCAGCTGGTAAATAGACCCGGGAAATGCCATGCATAGGCTTCTAGTGCCAGGTACCTGCCTACATACCCACGGGGAAAACTGGAAAGGTAACCAAGCAAGTGCCCCTGATAAAACATTAGATTTCCCTATTCTAAGGTATGTAGATAAATTATTTGTGCACATATAAGCTAGTCTTAATAGACATTTATGAGTATTTAATTAAGAAACATACAGTATTAAGGGAGGATATTATTATTAAAGGGCATGTCCACCCTTAAAACAAATAATGGATGATTTCAGTTTTCTGCCCTAGACCCAACTGCTATTTTATCAGTTTATTACATGCATTTGTAACCAGATATTTATTGATAAGTTCTCTTTTATTCTAGAAAAAGGTATTTGCCTCCACCCTCTGCTCAATGAGATTTTTATAAACTTTAGCATGTGCACCGATCAGAAGGGAAAAAGAGCAGCCAATCATGATGTCAGCAGTCCCGGCCTTAATTGACTGTATGGAGGAGCCAGCTTACTCTGCCATAGTGAAGGCAATAATTATCATTAATATCTGGTTACAAGTCCATGTAAAAAAACTGTTAAAATAGCATTTCGGGTTGCAGACAGATAACTGACAAGTCACCAGTTTTTTGTTTTAAAGGGTATGACCACCCCTCAAATAAAATATAATGTAGCAATAATGGCCCAAAATCCCACCCTTGTGAGGTTTATATATCTCATGCTCTCCACCAAACGTACTTACCAGCCATCATTCCCTTGCTGCTTCTGCTTTTCATGCCTTTTCGTGCACGGAAGACAAGCGAAGGGGCTCGATCGGACTCTGCTCCTGAGATGGCTAAGACACTATGTCTCTTTGTGGAACAGATATAAAATACAGTTCTAGCCTGCTGTCCCTTACCTATAGCCTGTAGAGGTCAAGTACTGACTAGTTTTACTCTCTGCCTAGTCACCTCTGGAATTGGAAAATAATGTTTGTGATTTCCCAGTCTGTATCACACATTATGTACAGGAAAGGTTCTGTCAGCTCTGAGCATAGTATAGCCTGGGGACACATACGGCCCATTTACTGTTAATGTCCAGCCTCCTACTACTTGACTTATACCCCAAAAATCTTCTAATCTAAAATAAATTATATTATTTTTTAATTAAAAGAAAATGTAATCAATATATAATTAGAATTCATGAATGGATCTAAAGATATTAAATACCTAAAGGTCCTTCTCTTTCAAATCGCAGATATAATAAAAAACACATTAAAAAGATCTAATGTCAAGCAAATGGAGTTCAACCTATTGGTCCAGCTCTTCGCAACAGTCCCAGTTTCTATTGCATCCTTTGTGGGGTCCATCTTTTTGGACATGGAACCTAGATGGAACCTTCTTTGTGCTCCTTGCTGGCTGGGCAATCTACCTGGATTTCTAGGAGATGTTTTTTTATATATATTCTTGTCAAACATCTATTCCAGCATTTCACTACAGGGGTCCGTGAAGGCTGCATGGGGGTCCTCAACATATTGACAAAAAACTGTATGGATCCACCATTGTGATGAATACAGATATTGTTCTATATATATTATCAATGTTCTGTATGAATTATGTGTTGGTGTATTCATGTCTGAGAGATAAATAAAAATAAGTAATAATGATTTCTGTGAGGGCTTCCTGAGATATTAAAAGTCATGCTAACCTTTATTAAAGTCATGCTTAAAGTCATGCTAACTTTTATTAAATTGCTTAACTTGACATTAAGGATGATATTTTAACCCAACCCTATTTCTTTACAGGTTTCCTTATATATGTCCTTAATATTAATAGTGTTGAGTTAAAATATCATCTTAATGTCAGTTAACCATTTAATAAAGGTTAGCATGACTTTAAGCATGACTTTAATAAGGTTAGCATGACTTTAAGCATGACTTTAATAAAGGTTAGCATGACTTTAAGCATGTCTTTAATAAAGGTTAGCATGACTAAAACATGTCTTTATAAAGGTTAGCATGACTTTAAGCAGCTTTAAAGGTACATGACTTTAAGTCATGACTTTAATAAAGGTTAGCATGACTTTAAGCATGACTTTTAATAAAGGTTAGCATGACTTTAAGCATGTCTTAATAAGGTTAGCATGGCTTTTAAGCATGACTTTAATAAAGGTTAGCATGACTTTAAGCATGACTTTATAAAGGTTAGCATGACTTTAAGCATGACTTTAATAAAGGTTAGCATGGCTTTAGCAGTCTTTATAAAGGTTAGCATGACTATAAGCATGTCTTTATAAGGTTAGCTGACTTTAAGCATGACTTTATAAAGGTTAGATGACTTTAAGCTGACTTTAATAAAGGTTAGCATGACTTTAGCATGACTTTAATAAGGTTAGCATACTTTAAGCATGACTTATAAAGTTAGCATGACTTTAACATGACTTTAATAAGGTAGCATGACTTTAAGCATGACTTTAATAAGGTTAGCATGACTTTAATAAGATTAGCATACTTAAATTTAGGTTTTCTAAAGGACTCAGCAGTTTTGCTAACGGAGCCGTGCATCTGGCGGAAATTGATTCAGTACCACTTCTGGGCTTCCTCCTGAAATTTTACACCAGAAGTTTTACCGTAGCTTGTGTTAAACTTTCTCGACAGCTAGCCATTTACCAGACGCCACAAAAGTGTTATTCAACTTTTTTCGCAGCCCTGCTCACCTGAGTGGCTCAGGCGAGCCACTCAGGCGAGCAGGGCTGTTCTATTCTATCTATCTAGAAAAATGGGCAGGCTGGATTCCCAAAAACTATAATCCTAATCAGCAAATACAGTGGAAGAATAGTGGAGCAAGTTTATTTAACATTTTTAGATCACATAATCGACATGATTCAGTCCTGTCAGGAGGATGATGACATCCAAAGTAATTTCTAAAAAGCAAATACTTTATTTAAACGGGCCTTTCATTATACTGTGTGATATTTTGGAGACATTCCTTAATAAATACATTTCTGCAATTAAAAAAACTGCGATAAAAGGAGAATTTAACTTCAAAGAGAAAAAAGGAAATCATTTATTTATCCTTTATCCTATTATTTTTATTGTTGGGCGGAACGCTTTCACTGACTTGTTGGGTGATCTTAGAAAAATAGCATTGGTTCTCCGCTGTGTGTTATTTTATGTTTTGTAAGGAAAGGCTTTGTGACATGCATAGATTCAACTGATAGCTGGAGCGCTAATTGCTTGGAGCTTGGACACTGTAATAAAACAAAGGAACTACTGGGAGGGGATTTCCTGATAGGTGATTGGGAATCACTGAGAAAATTCACTTGCAGAATTCCTTACCCCTTCACTGCATCTTAATAGGGCCCAGAAACAATGGTGTGAACACAGCTGGTAACACCCAGGTCAGGTGCAGAGAGACCCAGTCACTCACAAAGAAGAGAACTGCTGTGCTCAGGGACAATAAAGACTTTAATATGATGTTATTTTAATATTTAAAGATTTTGACACTCCTCTAATTCCTAACAGCGCCCACCCACGGAATATATATTGTTTTACTTTCGCTACAGTAAAATGTTACACTACGCAAAATAAATCGCCAATGGCAATTAATACTTAATTGAAATCGTCCTCGCCCCTTCCCTCAGCTGGCCATTGATAGGTTAGCCAATATTGGGAAAACGCACGCCTTGCAGAGAACGTATTCCCATAGGTCGCTTTGTAAGCGAAGGGTGTGGCATGAACTTTTTTTTTACTTATTTATTTTTCTAAATATTTGTATATACTTACTGTATTATTTCTGAATTATTTTCTCAAACGTATCAACCTCCGGGTAAGGACAAATATGATGCAATAAGGGCTGGTATCAGTTCTATATTGCTACATACATGTGGCTGGGCCTGCACCATGTTTATCAACACCGCTAGGCACAAAACTTTACATGTCCTGAAGAAAGGCAGTAACACAACGTCTCTATACTTTGCAATCCTACAATGCAATTCATCATGGGATCATGGACGGTAAAAAACAATACTCAGCATTATTGCATTTGCCCTCTAATGTTGTGGGACCTTACCCTGATACGTTAAGAGGGATGTGCGAGTTTTGGTTGCAGTTCCCCTTTAACTAGTAGGCATGGGTGACTAAATAGGTGACCCCCAAATACACTATTTATTAGGAATGTTAAATGGTCACTATACTCACTGAAACAACTTTATATTTTCAGAAACTATTTGAGAGAAGTAAATGATGGTACTCGCATGTTTATCTGTGCTTGCTTTGTCCTTAAATTATTAATGTTTAGTGAGTACTCCTAATTCCCCGGCACCCTCCCTGCCTTCTTTTAGTGTCTGCGACACTTATGTGTTTCTGCACAGACTCACCATGGACACTGCTGCTTACACATCTCCCCTCTCCTCCCTCCCCCCTGCTGTCTTTTCTCTGCTGATTCTCTTAAATGTTGCAGAAAGTGTGCTGGCAGGCACAGAGGTCAAGCATGGGTTACATATTATAATTTCTACTTCTAGAGTGACAGGTCTTCCCCTGTAATGCTGTGATTAAAATGATGATTTCTCAGGACTACTCTAGATTTAAATCATTTTTTGGTTTTTGAGATGGAATCTTGCTGTATCTAAAGGTACTATTTTTGAAAATTCGATTTTAGAGTAAAGATACCCTTTAAAATGTTTATTCTGCTGGACTAATAAAATCATAGATAGGTAACCAGTTGATTTTTTGTATTTTTTAAATCATCTGGATAACTACTGGTTACGTATCCATGTCCACAGATCAACAAGAGAATAGTTGCGAAAAAGATTTAGGTAGGTAGAAATTGGGGACAGTAGAGGCCCATGGGTAGGTAGTAGGGGACAGTAAGAGCTCATGTGTTTAGTTAGGGGCAGTAGAGGCCCATGGGTAGGTAGTAGGGGACAGTAGGGGCCCATGGTTAGGTAGTGGGGACAGTAGGGATATATTATATAAGTTTACATTGTACTCTACCAGGATCACCTACCTGTGGGCCTACATTTGTTTGAAAAATATAACTCCCAGCATTCCACTACAGCACTCACAATTTTAAAAGGCATCCAGGGAATGCTGGGAGTTGTAGTTTTCAGACATTTGGATGCCTGCTATATATTTTAGTGTTATGGTAGTTTGTTTCAATGAACATTTTTGGTTATTAATAAACATTAATTTTAACTTTTTGACGTTTTTAACTTCCTCCCTGTAAAAATTTCAGGAAGAAAGACTGAAAGGTTGGTTTTTGGGTCCGAAACTTGCAGGTCGGGTCACAGGTATGAAGAGGATAGAAAAGCGGGTTGCGAGTACGGATTTTTCGGGTCGGGTGCGGGTCTGGAAAATTAGACCCACGCAGGACTCTAACTTAAAGGGTCACTATACTCACTGAAACAACTTTACATTTTCTGAAACTACAATTTGAGAGAAGTAAAATGATGGTACTCACATATTTATCTGTGCTTGCTTTGTCATTAAATTATTAATGTTTAGTGAGTACCCCTAATCCCCCCCACCCTCCCTTACTCACTGCCTTCTTGTAGTGTCTGCAACACTTATTTGTTCTGCACAGCCTCACCATGGACAGTGCTCTGCTTTCACACTCCCCCTCCCTCCCCCTGCTGCCTTTTCTCTGCTGATTCTCTTAAATGTTGCGAAAAATGTGCTGGCAGGCAGGCACAGAGGTCAAACATGGGTTACATATTATAAATTTCTCTGCTTCTGGAGTGACAGGTCTTCCCTGTAAATGCTGTGATTAAAATGATGATTTCTCAGAATCTACTGCTCAGATTTCAAATCTGAAAAATATTTTTGGAGAAGTGGAATCTTTACCCTTTAAAGGACAACTCCACCCTCATAAGAACATCTTTTAGAAAGAATGGCCTCTTTAAAATATGTTGATATATCATACTTTGTCCTATGAATCATTACTTTATGCCTGCTATGCTTCTGAATGCCTCATGGAACTGAGCAATTTAGTGACCTGTACTGAGCCTGTACTGAGCCTGGACATGCTCAGAAGAGGCAGATAGGGGTTAACATTCAGTCATTGGCTGTGATGTCAACTGCCGAATCCATAACTGACAGTTACTAACTGGAAGAACCAGGAAGAAACAGGAAACAGGACATTGTGCAGGATTTCAGGTTAGACTTATATATTTCACATTTCAAACTATTACCATTTAGGGTTTTGGGGGGTGATTTACCTGTATGTAAGTTTTCTTTTAGGGCTGGAATTGCCCTTTAAGGGCAGCTATATTGTAAAATGCACTTTAAGACAAAACCAGTAATTTAAAGTCCTTTTTCCAGGAAGGTTGGAAATCTTATTCTTTATCCTTCCATCGTGGGTGCAGAAATAGCTAGCAGTCTACTCATGCATCATCTGACAGTTCATCCTTTTCTACACAAGCGATAATATCTACCCTCACGGCAGCGAATGGTGAGCTGATTGCCACAGAATGGGTGGAACAGCTCACTACTATTTCATGTGGCCACATTAGTTGCCCTTTAAGCCAACAAGGACCAGGTTCAGGAGGGCCTATCAATGCCTTCCCCATAGATTTCCTTGGTGTAGTTCCTGTAATAACAGTCTAAACTCTTTCATTTTGCATCCATTTTTGCTAAACTAAAAACATCATCCACTGCCTGCTTAGGGCTAGCCACACTTGCACGTTTGGTGCGTTGATGCATGCATCTCCATAACGGAAAACGTCAAAATCGCATACGCAAAACGCACACGCAAAGGCAAAACGCACAAGAATCGTGCACAATCGCATGCGATAATGCACACAGTTCTGCGCGATTCTGGCATGGTGCAGTGTGGCCTCAGCCTTAACATTCCCATTTTCAGAGAGAATTTTCTGTAGATCATCAGGGTTATTCAATAAAAGTTCTTATCGTTTAAAATGGTGCTAATTTTGCCCCAACCAATCAGATGTTAGCTTTCAAATGTTAAATAAGTCTGATTGGTTGGGGATAAATTAGCACCATTTTAACGATAAGAACTTTTATTGAATCTCCTGCAAGTTTATTGCTAACGGTACCGTGTGTTACAGACCAGTGGTCTCTGCTGACCTCTACAGGTTGTGTCCGATTTTCCTCCTCTTTGTGATTGTCAAACCAGAGGCTCCATTCACTGAATCCTGACAAACTATGAACTGTGTGTGGGTAGCCAGTGACGCACTCACTTTCAGTTGCCAGTCTAAGGAATGTAATGATTTAAAAAGACAGGAAATTAAGTGGAGATCTTGAACTATTATAAGGAATGGTGTGTGTCTGGGCTTGACATTTTGTAAAATGCATAGATTTCATGGTTTTATTAACAGATATATTCCAAATTCTAATATAACAACTTCCCTTTTAGATTCCAGGGTTTAGGACAGACAATATCTCAGTCACTAAGATCATTCTGATGTCATTCATGAATAAAGAGGCTATTTCCTACCTTGTGTAAAAAGGGCGATATTTCCAACATTGTTTAAAAGGCAAGTAAAATGAAAATTGTATATGAAATGCTATTACCCATCTTTCCGCTTCCTGGTTCCTAGTAATTGTCAGTCACGGATGTAACAGATGACATCACAGCCAATGACTGAATGCTATTCCCCTAGATGCCCCCTCTAAGCACGTGCTAGCTTTTTAAAGAGCTTGGTGAACTTGGAGAGGTAGAAACCTTTTGAAGGTTTGAAGAACCTTTTCTGCATGTTTGGTTAGTCCTACATCTGTCAGCTTCTAACTATTCTGATTTTGGGGTTTGATTCAACCAATATAAAGCTTGAGGGTTGAACATGTCCTTTTTATGGTTTTTAATACAACAATTTGTGTCCTTTTATGAGCTTTATTTCTCTTTTAATCTTCTTTACAACATGTCCAAGACTTTAATTGGCATGATTCTTGTGTTGTGTTTAAAACCAGGAGTTTCAGTTCTGTTGGATGGATCTTTACTTTAGATAGGGATGTCCAACCTGAAGCCCTTCCAATGTTTGAAAAGCTACGACTACAGCATTCACAACCAAGGAATGCTGGGAGTTGTAGCTTTAAACTTCTGAACACCACGGTTGGACATCCCCACTTTAAACAGCCTAACTGCCATTTATCATGAGATATCACTTTCCTGGAACGTCAATGTCATTGACATGAATGACCCAGATTAATTTTTAATGGGGGAAGAGCAAACTAACATTAGAGTGAAATCAATTCTTCTCCTTTGGGGGAAAATAGACTTTTTTAGCATTCTGTCTAAAAGGAAGATCCCATAAGTATCTGACCTTCAAGGGGTGAGGAACATTCATTCAAATTCTTTTGATGTTAGAGAATGATTTTGATTTCGATTCCTAGAGCAAACGGAGGATATTCCTTGATGGTCTGAAGGTCATTACAGTGGTTAATCATACATGTAAATCTGCAGAGGCGTTCCTAAACATCGGCCAACAAAATGTCTTCATGTGACTGGAAAGTACCTGCAATGTCAAAAAATGTTAACGAAAGAAACATCACAGGAAATCCACCAGAAACTCTAATATTTATCAATATTTATCAATACAATATGAATGCTGTGTTTAATAAAAACATAGTATTATAGTACTAAATAACTACATTTAATAAAGGGTCACTATACTCACCGAAACAACTTTACATTTTCCTGAAACTACAATTTGAGAGAAGTAAAATGATGGTACTCACATATTTATCTGTGCTTGCTTTGTCATTAAATTATTAATGTTTAGTGAGTACTCCTAATTACCCCACCCTCCCTACTCACTGCCTTCTTTTAGTGTCTGCGACACTTATGTGTTCTGCACAGCCTCACCATAGACACTGCTCTGCTTACACATCTCCTCCTCCAACCCCCTGCATTCTTTTCTCTGCTGATTCTCTTAAATGTTGCAAAAAGTGGTGCTGGCAGGCAGGCACAGAGGTTAAGCATGGGTTACATTTAAAAGTTCTGCTTCTGGAGTGACAGGTCTTTCCCTGTAAATGCTGTGATTAAATGATGATTTCTCAGAATCCACCACTGCTCAGATTTCAAATCTGAAAAAGTTTTGGAGAAGTGGAATCTTTCTGTACTATTTAGGTACTTTTTTGAAAATTCTATTTTTAGAGTAAAGATACACTTTAATAAACAGTAAAAGCAGAAAAAACAAAATCCCTAAACCCTACCCTAAACACAATACCCTAAACACCCTAAACACTATACCCTAAAACACTACCAGCAAGGTGAATAATATAGAGCTCTATAAAAAGCAAAAAACTTAAATGGATATATAAAAAAAACAAAAAAGTAGATATATAAAAAAAAAGTCTAATCTTGGTCTGGAACAAAAGATTAATAAATCCCAATAATATTTGTGCAAATAATATTTTGGTAACCCTTGAATGTATCATTTGGTAGCCCTCGAATGTAGCCTTCGATTTCAGTACGCTCAAGTGTATCTTCTGTAACCCTAGAATGTATCATTTGGTAACCTTCAAATTGGCCATACCCCTCGAAAGTAGCATGCAGAAACCGGACAATTGACCGATCGTGAAGAAATTATAGGGATAGTCAATAAAGTTCTTACTGCTAAAAATAGTGCTTACGGTATTTTGCCCCAACCAATCAGATGTTAGCATTCAAATGGCTACTAATATCTGATTGGTTGGGGCAAAATTAGCATTATTTTAAGCGATAAGAACTTTTATTAAATAGCCCTGCCTGTGTTTAAAGAGTTTTTGGTGATATGTACGTGTTCCCCAGACCATTTTCATAGCAATTTACAATAAGTTACCATTGCTATTTTAATTGAATTTAATCAGAACTTTTCAACTTTTTCTCTCCCGTTGACTTCAATGGGTTCATTTTCGAACCTCCGAACTTTTACATATAAGGGTGTCAACCTTACGAATAATAATGCACCCACCTATTGCTAGCTTTCTAATAGTCATCAGGAGGCTGTAATGTACAGTTCAAAGTACTTTGTCCTGTATTCAGATATTTCAAGGGATTACTTGCCCTGTAACATCCTTAAGGTTCGACCCCCGACGCCCAGCGCTACACCCGACAAACGGGCGAGAATCTTCCGTGTGATGCGTTCAGTTGGGGGGTTGTTCGGGATCCGCCAGGTCGGTCGGGGATCGTTGCCTGCCCCTCCATTTCGGGCAATAAGTGCCTACACACAGGCCGCTTATTGGCCGAAACGTTCATTCGTACACATCGTGCGTCACGGGTCGGGACCCACGATCGCACGTGTGTACGAACCTTTAGTCTCAGAGCACCAGCAAAGTACGTATATGACTTTCCCATCTGTATGCAATTGTAAGTTAAAAAATTGCTATACAGAGCAGGGACCTTCCTTCTTTTGTAAGGTTGTAGCACTTAATAAGTAGTTATTAAGGGTATGTCCACCCCCCAAGCTAAATTTTGGTATTTGGTAGGAAATGGCTATAAAACTTGATCTCGCAAGGTTTAGGAACGCCCCTGCAGGTCCCCCGAAATTTACTTACCAGCCTTCATTCCCCTGCTGCCTTCTGCTTACCTTCCCGTGTCTTTCCAAGCACGGAAGTCAAGCAGGAGGGACTCGACCGGCATTCGCTCCTGTGATTGGCTGAGGCAGAGGCAGCAGGGGAATAAGGCTGGTAAGTACATTTCGGGGGTCCCGTTAGAGTGCTATAAAACCTCGCGAGGTCGAGGTTTATAGCCATTTCCTACCAAATACCAAAATTTAGTTTGGGGGTGGACATACCCTTTAATGTACATAAAAATGTATTTACCTATTTTCTTTTCTTGAACTGCTTTCATGAATTTTTGTATTGCAGCATTGTACATTACTACGTCAACTCCACAAGTGGCACTATTAATAATGTCATGCATACATATTGAATTTATTCCTCCTTTATATTTGTACATTACGCCAACCTTTGAAGGCAACATAGGGAGTCCAGAATACCAGGGCCATCTCTGGACTTTTTGGCACCTGAAAAAAATTCCAAATGCTGCCCTCCCTTGCCTCACCCAAGGGGTTTTAAATGAAAGTGGGTGATGCTTTGTACGGAGTGGGGGGTGTGGCTTGTCCAGAAGTGGGAGGGGCTTTTACACATGACTGGTAAATAATGCCCACAGTGACTGGTAATGATGCCCACATTGATTTTTGATCTGCAGAAGAATTCAAAAGAATTGCCAGTCAGAAGGGAGGGGAGGAGTCGTAGCTGCATTCTGTTGTGCAATCAAAAGTCACGGCTAAAAGAGTTAAAACTCTCATCTTCTCTTACATACAGTTATAAGCCTAAAAATTAGCACAGTCCTGACGTCAAATCATGCACATTGCACAGTTTATGTAATAAACTTTATACCTGTGAGGCAAATCCTGCAATGAGCAGCTGCTACCAACATCGCATCTACATAAAATCTACATAACTCCCTTAGATAATGGCTTTAGTTTTTCTTACAAATAATTGCAGTTTTACATTGATCAGTCATTTTTACAGCCCTAAGCAACAGACTGTGCCATTGATCTTTCAGTTCTGTAAATGTGATGCATATGGTAATCTAAGCAATTTGGCACCCCTCGGAGGGAAGCTCCACACTCTGCTGGCACTCTTTTTTGTTAATGAGTTAAAGAGGCACTCGTCCAAAAATTAAAAAACCCACTGGATCTTGTAAAATTCTGCTTGAGTAATAGAAGCAAGCTCACTGATCATGAATAAACACATGAAATGTTTCAAAGAAGCCATGCAATCATCAGCTGGGGGAAATCATGATTCAGATGGTATGAAACACAATTTCCAAATGTATTGTGTAAAATACTCTTCATAATTTATATCTATTGGAACTTTTAACATCTACATACAATAAATACAATACATTCAGCTATTTATTACCCAGAGCCGCTATCGCTCTGGGTAAGGCTCCTTCCTTTTGCCATTTGCTGGCATTAAAATCCTGGCAAAAACTAGCGCAATGCGATATTAAATTGCGAGCGTCGGATGGGCGGGGTGATTTTTGCATAACCCGCGCCTTGGATGCTAATTTGGAGTAGCGAACCTGTTAGCGCGACTTTACCTCCATATATTTGCCCAGTGAGTCTGGGTAAATGTGGCCCATGGTCTTTAAAGGGCATTCCCACCCAATCTAGTACCCCCCCGTACCCACTTTTAATTATACTTTCCTTTACTAAAGAGGCTTCTAACATTACTCACTCAGCACACATCCCTTACTGGTAGAAGACATCCCTCTGCTAAAGTATGTGCCAACTATGGGCATATTTAAACCATTGCTATGTTTGCCATTTCGGTATTGGTGGGCATTGCAACAGCAAAGAGTGATATTTTCGGCGTTTTTTACAAAAATGCTTGTTTTTGCTGTGGGAAAGTTTTCTTTGCGCGTCTGTATTATCTTCTCTTTTGGCCGCGATACAGAATATAACACAATGAATTAATTGCGTTAAATCCTGTATCGCGGCTAAAAGCAAAAATGTCTATTTTGGAAACCCGGAAATCGGCGATCGTTAGTAAACGCTGGAAAAAGTCTGAAACCCCCTGGACCCTTCTTTTGACCCTTCTTGTGGAGTGTATTGAGATACACTCCAAAATGTACTGACACCTTCCTAGGACCCACTGGCAGGCTACATATATGGGCAATTGTGCCTTTTCGCCACCTCAGACTTGGCGAATTTAAATGGCCGAACTTAACGTAATAACAATACTTTTCACCTATTTATAAGTATGATTGATGGCGAAAGTGTGGCGGTAATGACTTTTTGCCACTGGTTATCGCCGCTTTGTAAATTGTGATAACTTCAAATTTGGTGAAATGGCAGAAAAATAACGGTGGCGAAAAATTTAACAACCTTTTTAAATATGCCCCTATGTGTCTTCTCTGCAGCTTTGAGAATGGCAGTCAGCTACGTATTGGCTGTGACATAAGCATTATCGCTTTAAACTAACTACTAGACCTGGAAGCTGCAGAGAGAGAGCAGAGCCACGCGGAAAGGTAAGTATAGGAAAAGTGGGTGTTGCTTATTAAGATGCTTTTCTTCATTTTTGAGAGTGCCCAAGCCCTTTAAAAATCAACAATAAACAACAAAGTGATAAACTGTGTTCTCCACGGTCAAAATGCAGGTGCAAAATATCCAGTGAGTCAACAGCTTAACCAATGGTGAAAAAACTGCATTAGGATAGAGTAAATGTGACCTTAATAAAATTGAAATAAATTGCTTGCCTCTATCCTTTTTTTCTATTTAGAGCTGCCAGGAACTTGATCCCATTCTTTGTCCCAGTACTTCCTTTACTGCCTGGCTGTGCCCTTAAACAAGTGAACATCCAAGAACCAAAAAGAAGGGAAGGGAGGTCAAAGAAGAGAAAAAAGCAGACTTAAGGTTGGGGCAATTATCCTTATTGCTGTGTGATTAGTTGGAAATGATTTATCACAGTTTTAAAAGCCCTAAGGAAAGAAACAGACATTTATTTAAGCTAGGGCTAATAAAAGTGATATTTGCAATGGGCCCTTGATTTTGAACTATTCAGTTCGCAACCCCTTCCTACAGCATAAGATACCATCCTCCACACTGCAAAGCTGTGCCAGTACATAGACTATATTTCCGGTAGTGCAACAGACATGCCTGCCGATTTCTGGATCCACAAGGGAATTTACCCCATAAACAGTAATGTGTATGGACACCCTAAATCTTGCACATTTAGCATCACAGGTGAGATATTAGACAGACATGAAACTGTATGTATCATATTTATTGTATATATATCAACTTTTCCTGTCTGAAGCAGCTTGAATAGAAACCCATCTTGTTTTTCATGCCTCGCTTGTGCCATTTGTGGAGGTGCCAGATACCGGTAATTAATGATAAGACTCACCAGGAATTTGACATTTTGTCCCTTTCTCTCATGTGCAGTATTTACACAATGACATTATCCATAAAGGCAAATGCACAGGTATGATTTGAACCATTTAAAAAGACTATTATTAAGTGGAATGAACCATCTACCTCCCCTCTCTGCAGGGATCCTATGTGATTAGACAATTGCAAGCAAATAAGAACTGAACTTCCTACATCTATTCTATTAAGTACAGCACTAGGCCACGTGCGACGCACTGCTTTATTAAATACTACTGGCTGATTCTGGCTACAGTTCAGTGCATGAGTAAGAAAGAAGCACATGCTGTAACACGAATATTAGAATTGCCGGGGGAGGAGAAATGCGACAAGCAGGGACTTCTCAACACACAAAAGAACTGGTTGGATTCCAGCTGTGTCTTAAAATCTCTTAGAAGCTTTTGATTGGTGGATGTACGGTAAGTATTGTCAGAGGAAGACAGAAGAATGTTTCTCTTGAATGACACCTCTGCAAACAGGAGCTTTAAGTTTCATGCATGAAACCATTAAAACTTTAAAATAAAGACATCTGTGTCTGTATCCAGAGAGAGGTCACAAGACAATGAACATCCCTCACCTTTGAGGACCATAACACATACGTGTTGTTTTTTTATATCCCAAGGTCATTCATTATGAAATGTGGGATAAGGAGAGACAAATACAGTAAGTGGGAGATAAGATCTGGTTTACATAGAAATAGTGAGAAAAGACAAAATTATGGAGGAAGAGAGGATTAATCAGTGTCAAACGTGATCACAAGGCTTTCTCTACTACGGTTTATCTGTATTGGGTGTTTACCAACATTTACCCTACTACATACACACAATCACCGCTGTCAGCATTCCAAGGTCTGTTTAACACCGCCACAATGCACAGCTGGAACCTATGAGATGTCACTGTGCCTTTAATCGAGCTTTTAACAAGATTAAATTGTGCTATGGCACCTGAAACTCTGCAGCTAAGCACACGCGCACGTGAGTAATAAAGGCACTTTAAGGATTGTTCCTGAGAGCCGCAAATAGCTGTTGGAGGAGAGAAGGCGAAACAGTATAGAATTGACTGACAGAACCTGAGAGGGAGTGGGGGTGGGATTCAGGCAAAAGAAACAGATTGAAATAGGAACTAAGAGGAGTTTAAGATAATAAAAAGAGAACCCTTTCTTAAAGGGGAAGTTCAGTGCAAATACGTATATACTTATACTTTTAAGAAAAAGAGCAGCATTTTTCTATCCCAATGACCTTAACCTGCACATTCAGCATTTTGTCTGTGTATAAATAAATGTTTCTGAAATACTGACTTCCTGTTTTGTAGGACCCCTAATGAGACCGTTATGGTCTTGCCTTTGACCCAAATTAAAGGGTCATAAACTCACAGAAACAACTTTACATTTTCTGAAACTACAATTTGAGAGATGTAAATGATGGTAGTCACACATTTATCTGTGCTTGCTTTGTCATTAAATTATTAATGTTTAGTGAGTACTCCTAATTCCCGCCCACCCTCCCTTACTCACTGCCTTCTTTTATGTCTGCGACACTTATGTGTTTCTGCACTCACCATGGCACTGCTCTGCTTAAACATCTCCCCCTCCCTTCCCCCTGCTGTCTTTTCTCTGCTGATTCACTTAAATGTTGCAAAAGTGTGCTGGCAGGCAGGCACAGAGGTCAAGCATGGGTTACATATTATATTTCTACTTCTGGAGTGACAGGTCTTTCCCTGTAAATGCTGTGATTAAAAAATTTAGAATATAGATACCCTTTAATTCAGTTTCTCAGTAAGATCTGAGCATGTGTGACCCAGTCCAACCAGTAGAATTACTGTTAGGAACATCCCACGTTATGTGCATCTGGAAGAAGAATGAAATGTCAGCTCAATAATGTCAACAGTGAGGGGTATAAATTCAATGTGTATTTTATTTTTTAAAGGAAGTGAATATTTAGAATAAGAATTTTAAAAAGGACACTTTTCACTGAACTTTCTTTTTAATGGTATATTTTAATTCTCTTTTCTTCAATCCACACAGGGGGCACCAGGAAATACATGGTAGGCCCAGGCATCGCTGCCTCTCCAATAACCCGAAAACTAACTGCCTATTCACAGCCAACAGACCATCAGCCACTCATTGAACTGCCCATTTGCATTCCTGAATCCACCATACAAGCCCTCTCCATTCTGGGCTAGGGAGTCCGGGGGCGGAGGGACAGACTTCTCAAATATAATGGCCCCAGCAAAAACAGCTGTTTGGAAGGTAAGCCTAAAATTTATGAAAGTTAGAATATAAGAGAAAAAATTTAAACAGAGATAAGTCAGGAAGAGCTGTGAAAATGAGCAGCTAGATAATAGCAGGAATTTTGCGCCTCTTGCTCTAAAATTTCCTGTAGGCACCCCAAGCCCTCACTGATCGAACTGAATTAAAGATAACTGACCCCTTTGCAAGCTCATACTCCTCCTTCAGTAACATGATATCCAATGTCAAAGATTAAAGCATCGTCAGTGACAATGACTGTGGAGGAGCCACTTGTCATTTACAAGTATAATTCTCCTTGAAATGCACCAAACAATCATATCATATCTGGGAATCTATAAAGGACCCACCAAATCCTCATGTTTAGAAACTGGCTTCAAGAAAAACTCTTACAGAGTTTATATGAACCAACATCTATTTAATCTCACAAGAAGAGAGAACATTGCTCTATAAACACTGAAATAGCAAGGGCTGACAGAATCACACTTACTGTATTTTATATCTCTAGTCAATGTCCATAAAAACACACTATGGAAGTGAATGAAGCTGTTTGATGTTTAAAACTTTTATGTATTAGAGTTATATAGATGTCCTACTAGACTTGTTTATTTTTTATCAACTATGGACAGATGCTTTTATCTAATATGGCTTCTACATTGCAGTGTATCTAACTAAAATTCTGTTTTGTACTGTAACAACTGAGAACAAAGCCTTACAAACCGAACTGTAACACAGTATAAATCAATGTCCTGTACATAGCTCCACTATAGACCAACATTTTGGTGGTATCTTAAAAGTATTTCCACACAACTACTATAATATACATGGGGGTGAAGGGCCCCTATCACCACTGTAACTAAAAACATTTACTGAACTAGTTAAGTGGGGGATTTGGCCTTTATCAGTTAAAAGGGAAAAGATCTTCTGCACCTATAAATATCGTTGTGATGGGATTTATGTTTGCACTGCAAACTGATAATTATAGGTGTTCATCATGATACTTCCTGCAGGAAGTGTTGTATCTAAAATTAGTGAATAATCTACACTGTATCCCACTGTTAGCTTAATATAAAAATGGCAAGTCAATGTTTAATTTTCACAAAACAAGGTTTTAAGTATTCAGCATTTTAATCATTTTCATGTTTAAACAACGCAGCCCAACTAGAGTATATGAATTGCACTGAGCATTAATGCCTATATGCAGAGTATATTAATAGCATTGAGTATTAATATCTATATACAGAGTATAAAAATGCACTGAGTACTAATAACTATATAAAGAGTAATAAATAGTACCGAGAAATACCTATATACAGAGTATATAATAGCACTGAGTACTAATACCCATATACAAGTACCGTATATAAATAGCACTGCATATTAATACCCAATGTACAGAGTATATAATATGCACTAAATTATTGTAACCTATACAGAGTATTTAAATAGCACCGATATTAATACCTATATACAGTATATAACTAGAACTGAGTATTATAGCTATACAGAGTATAATAAATAGCACTGAGTATTAATAGCTATACAGCTAAGGGATTGTGGATTTGGTAAGTGGAGTTAGCCTTTAAATACCTATGTGATAGGAAGTTCAAAACCATAAAAATGTAGCCACGCCTATTGGCAAAACACTACCCACTGACAAAGCCACTTCCACTTTAAACGCGGCGGTGACAGTATCCACTGTTGACCTCATCTTGGTTAACAGGCTGAAATGCGGAATATTTCACCTTTAAACCCTTGGTTCACATTCATTCCTCCTTCCACTTCAATTCAGAGAGTTTCTAATTTGTATGTCTGATTATACAGTATTTACATTTCCATTCATTGAAATCCACAATTAGCATTCTTTTATGATTAGGGAAATTGTTGCCAGTTATTATTAAGAGTAACACAAGTGTGGTTGAAAAATTATTTAACCTTTTTCTTTCCATCAAAGTATTTGAGAGTTATCTTGTCAATGGAAATATTTGTAGAATAGGAAGGAGGCTGCATATTATAAGGAACCCATAGAGAAAACAATTCCCTTGTTTAAATGTAATCTATATTTGTCAGGAAGGCCGGATACAATGCTCCGACCTCCCATTCTGCAATAGTGTGTACGAGCGTGGGCTGTCAAATATGCAACCCCTCCCTCAGTCTGTGGCTGTATACCCCCTCCCACCCCCTAACAGTCACGCCTGCACCTCTTACAGATGGATGTGGGTGGCCTGGGGTGACTGTGTTGCTCTCAGTCATTTTCAATATACAGAAATCCCACACTTCCTGTCTGTCAATGCAGAGAAGGAAAAAACAAAACACAGAATTATGAAGGGGGAAAAATTCCTTCTCGGAAATTTCCCTGTCAACCTCTAACTTTAATGTACCATACCAGTAACTTGCAACATTGCTTGTTTGCAGAACTCATCCACCTTTTTTTTAAACTGACCAATGAACCTGCCATAACAATGTCCACTGGAAGACAGTTCCATAGCTTACCGTTCTCACAGTGAGAAACCCTTTCTAAATTGAAGCCTAAACCTTTTTTCTTCAAGTTTAAGGGATGTCCTCGTGTCCTTTGACATGTTCTATTGGTGAACAATGCCCCAGATAGTTTATTGTGTAGCCCACCCTTGGGTGTGGCTCAAGATTATTAGTTGCAGTATACTGTCTTTGCCCCGTGACACCCCTATGATCCCAGTTAATAGACACCCAGCACAAGATAGCAACCAAAGGTCCAGATTTAATTTTCTGAACCTGGCAGAAAAAATATAATACAATGACAGCAACAATGAACAATTATGCAAAACTTTGTTACCTTAATATACATATCTTAATATCACGTTACAAGTTTTTTGTGTACAACCTATTTTTGTAAAATATATTAACTGCAAGTATTTTAACTGTTTGAGCTGAGAGCACAGTTCTGATGGAATAGTAGAAAGTTAGTCTGTCACCTTATATTCCAAATGAGCAGAGTGGGTAACTGTTGCAGATAACTTTAATAAAATCCTGCAGTCTGTATTTATCCTTAGCAGGGTTTAAACTTGCTTTGTTAAGTTCCCTGTTAGTAGTTGATAGAAATAGTAATCTCCCTTGGATGTCCCACTGCAAGCCAGTATAGACGGGTACTTTAATCAGAGGAATAACTGGTTGATTACACAGGGGTTTCCTCTAGTAGGTGCACAGTCTGACAGTCAGATTGATCAGTGATGGGTGATCACCTTGAACTAGTGGCCTGTTCCCCCACAAATCCAAAGTCACCTTACTGATATTCAAAGGACACCAGGCTCCAGATCCACAGCATGCACTACGGTGAAGTTCTGCAGCACCTCATCCAGTTCTATAGATCAAGGCCTGTACAAAAGCCTCTCAACATGTGGCAGCTCTCCTCCTGAACAGTACCGAACTGGAATGTCCTCCTTTTCCTTTCTTGCCTGAGATTACTCCTCTTGGCTTTCTTCATAGACTTCCTGTTGCAGAGCCTCTTGGGACATGTAGTTCATCAGGTAAAAACGAGTTTTACCAGTTCCTTTCATACCATAATGATGGGTAGGTGTGCACAGCTCAGGTACAGTTTATGCATTTAAATACTTTACTGACAGAATAACAATATTGTGTATAAGTTTCTACACTCTCCCCCCCCTGAACTCTTGAGACCCTCGCAAGACATAGCATAGCAGTAACAGTTTCAAATACATAGATATTATAAAATAACTCATATATACTAATTTTACACTGGTAGGTACATTACACATATGAGCCTGGGTCAGGGTGTCACTAGGGTTTTGTTCTGTGGACTAAAGAATTGTGGTGACACAAACCAATCTATGGGATGCTAAACAGTCTCTTCACTGCTTTTGCCCACAAATTATAGGTCAATCTTTGAGGGGGTCTTATTTTCCTGGGCTCTCTCATGTTAACTAATTGCGTATCATTACAGTCCTCTTACATTTTGGCTTGTTTCTGAAGAGATGGTTTCAATTTGTTTATCTGAACTAGAATCATTTATAAGGTGTGCAACAATATGTTCCATCACTTGTGGGAAGGAAAGGTTCCTTCTCCAGTGGCTGTGAGAATAATTGTGAAGCTCTAAAGTTTCTTCTAATAACTCTGTTGTATTGGAAACAAATTCAGGTGCATTCGCTTTAGTCACTAGCAGTCTCGGGAATAGCTCCTTTTGATGCACAATCTGAAAAAATATAATCTAACCCCCAGCCATCCTCATTTTCGTCTTCAACTCAACCCTATTTCTTTACAGGTTTCCTTATATATGTCCTTAATATTAATAGCTAACAAATAACCACAAACAAAAGAAACATCTTGCAAAGTAGTTACTTGTTTTTGTTTGCATTGCCCTGTCTTTCTGCAGTATTTTCCTCCATATGTGATTTTACAGCTCATTCTGAATCACAAAGGATCCATCTGGCATGAAATATGGGGACACACAAGCTCCTTAAGAGCACAATTGGTTTACAGGGTCATAGATTCTCTGGTACTGGTGAACCTTTCATGGCTAGCAGACCAGTCCGAACCATGAATCCACCCATCGGTAATCTGTCATTTGGTTAATCAATCCTAATTGAAAATTTCTGGCAGACACCATGTAGTGCTGATAGCAAACACTATTTATGTATCATGTTTAATATATAAATATACCACATGCGGACACATTGCTGTACAATAATACAATACATATGCTGTACAGTGCCAATAAATATTTTAAACAAGTGGCCATAGGAAACCCACGCAAGCAAAGGGAGAACTCTTGAGGGGTGGCAACATTTTCTTGAGGGCTCCACACAGTCAATGACAATATGTACTGACCACAAAAATTTGGAATTAAATTGTGTCCTCAAGAAACTGAGGGGCCGAAGCTATTTCGGACATGTTTGTGTTAACCCTGATCGGGTTACCACATCTGCTGGTCGACAGTTACACTTTTTTACCGATCTCACTGTAAAGAAACCTTTCCTAACATGAAGATCAGGGGCATCGCTCTAATGAGGCAATGTGAGAAAAAGTCTCAGAGCGGCGCCCTGTCTGTAGCCAGAGAAGCACCAATTGAAAAAAAAAGTGCTTACAAAATTACATTGTGTGTGTGTCCTAGCCCACGTCTGGAGGCAGAGCATAAACTGAGGCAAGCCAGGCAAGCAGGAGCGGTCTCCAAAGAAAAATTCAGGCCACTGCAGCTTCAGACAGAGGTCATGTGGCACACTGCCGGTCCCTACTCTGCTTGACATGAGAAAGCATGGGGGTGGTGGGGAGGATGATCTGCTACCCAGTTGCTGGAATGCTTCTATTTAAGATATTAATAACTTTATCAATAATCCCAGTATGCTGTACCTATATTAATAATCCCAGTATGCTGTACCTATATTAATAATCCCAGTATGTTGTACCTGTATCAATAATCCCAGTATGCTGCACCTATATTAATAATCCCAGTATGATGTACCTATATTCATAATCCCAGTATGCTGTACCTATATTAATAATCCCAGTATGTTGTACACTTATCAATAATCCCAGTATGCTGTACATTTATCAATAACCCCAGTATGCTGTACCTACAGTATATTAATAATCTGGCTCTGCAGACAGCCGAGGGAAAGAAGAAGTGTAGTGGAGATATTTCTTGGGCTTGTTTGAGCCAGAAGAGATCCGGAGGGAGAGTGTGTATGTGTGACGGGTGCCCTGCGCATGTCACAGTCTTCCTGGAGGACAAGGAAGAAGCAGGGACCGGATCACACACTGATACCTCCTACTCTTCACTTTTTGCAACTTTGGACAGGCATTGCAGGAGAGACATAAGGAGAAGAGGAGTATGGTATGGATTTTTTTAACACTACACAGTGTGGCCTGTAGTGGGTTAAATTTTAGTTTTGGGGTGGACATGCCCTTTAACTCAGACTCAGCTATTCCTCATTTATACCCATGATATTATTACAGTACCTGCTATAAGGACTATGATTATTATTACTGTATATAAATAAGTATGTGCATTAATAAGTATACAAGTTCTTGAACCATAACATAAGCAGAGGGCCCTGTCCCGTGGATCTTATAATCTAGTTAGGTGGGTAACATACAGATACAAAGGGAAGGTTAGAAGTACCATAATAATAAGTTATGTTCCTTATATAGTGTATGTATACTGAAAAAATGACTTTGCGTCATCTTAATCTATAAATAAATACATGTAAGTAGCACTGACTCTGAGATGTGTGTGTTGCTGCATGCCTTCAATACAATACTTGTTTTGCTCAGTCTCTGACCACTGACCTGACTATTTTCCCACATACCAACTGTCAATACTGCATACAGCAATACAGCAAACCAACTGTCAAACCATTCCAGCTACAGCTAAAACTGCTTACAGAAATTCTAAAACATAAGATGTTTCAGATTGGATATCTAATGAAATAAGGGCAGATCAACAAAAAAAAAGGTAGAGTGATAGTTGGGATGAATTATAGTTTCCACTAATGGGCAATTTAAAAGACTAATTTTCCAGTGTACAAACCTTTTAAAACCAACTTAAACAGAGTCTGTGGGGGGGTAACAGGTAAGTTGTGAGGTGCTCCACCTAATAGTCCGTGCCACAACCGGTAATAACAGTATATATATATATTATAGAAGGAAGGCACAATCAAAAGCGCTTTATAGCATTAATAATTTATTAAGAGCTGAAACAACCAGGTACACAATGTTTCGGGGGGGGGGTCCAACCCACTTCCTCAGGTGTGGGAAGGTGTGGTCCAGCCACCTGAGGAAGGGGATTGGACCCCCCCGAAACGTTGTTTCAGCACTTAATAAATTATTAATGCTATAAAGCGCTTTTGAGTGTGCCTTCCTTCCATAATATATATCACTTAAAAGCCTTTGTTGTGCTTGAAATATGTAAACCTAAAGGTATTCTGGCTAGAATGCATTATATCTTTCATTGTGCTACACCCATACACACTCCTCTAATGTACCCAATTATAGAACAACATTCTTCCAGACGTACTGTATGTACCAGCAGCCCGACACATACCTTCCCTGGAGCATTAGTACAGAAATGAAAGATGAGAAGACAGAGTACATTTCAAGGATATACATTGAATCTAGATTGCACTTCTACAGCCAAAAACAAGGAACAACACAGACAATTTAAAGGTCTCATTCCAGTCATCAAATCATTTCAACATCAGAAACCATAGGGCCCCACTATGTGCAAAAATGTTACTGTGGGGCCAAGGCCTAAAATATTTCTGTAACCCTTTTATCCAATAGCCAATCAACTCCCGTTTATATTATATATGTAATATAAAATGGCGAACACAGCTGATATCAAATTAGAGGGAACATTGTAGTCCCTCTTGCAAATTTAATAATATATAATCTTAATTATCTTAAATATGATTCATTTAAAGGAATAGTTCACTCTCAAAGTGAATATTCCTTTAAGTAAATAAAATATACAGTGTACAATTTTAGATGTATTTATTACTGTTTTTTATGTGCTAAACCAGTTTATTGAAACCTACAGTATAGACATTATATAATAAATGCTTGACTTGATAGTCCTGGCAGGAGGTCTTAGGATGCCCATACACTGGTCTGATACTACTTTTTTCCCCAATCTTATTGTGCAATATTTGATTGTGATATGGATCACATCCATTATTGGAAAAGACGTTTTTTTCAGTCTATTGGATCGTAGTATTTTCTGAAGTTCCGATTACATATAAATGTAACCTCACAATGTCGAACAATATGTATGGTATATTTATGTACAATAAACATTGTACATCTGTCTATCAAAGTACCGTTTTTTAAGATCCCAATTATGATTGTAATAACATTTTGTTGTGTATGGCCACCTCAGAAAGCCAAGAATAATCAATGGCTACAAAAATTTTATGTCCAAATGTTCATCGTTCCACTGACTGGAAGTTATTTGATTTCTCTCGTTGAACAATAGTGTTGTATCTGTAGTACTTGCAGGGAGATTTTATAGGTGGCCATACATTAGGCCGATTATCAGGGTTATTCAATAAAAGTGGTGTTAATTTTGCCCCAACCAATCAGATGTTAGCTTTCAAATGCTAAATAAGATCTGATTGGCTGGGACAAATTTAGCATCATTTTAAATGATAAGAACTTTTATTGAATCACCCTGTTTATTTACAATCCAACACGCAATCCGACATTTCTATTGGCCGATAAATTGTACATTTTCATGATCTTATTATGCGACATTGGTAAGAAGATTGTAGTGTTTTCTGAAGTTCAAATTAAATGTTAATGTAATGTAACCTCACATCATGTCTCTGCTGCTCTACAAATCCCTACTGCCAGCCAGTCAGCCATCCTATGTGGAGCAATGTGCCCAGCCTTTTTTCCCCTACTCTCTTTATGAGCTCATACATGCACAAAAGACATGAAAGTGGAAATCCTGGTAGCTCTATCAATTCACGGCTGTGACATCGGCAAGGACATGGCCATGACTGAAAGTGCGGTGGGCGGCAGCAGTAACCAAAAATCAAGCTTCAAAATCATGTGTTTCACAAAATATTTCACAAAACGCATCAGGTGATTTCCTGTGATCACTCGCCCTGAATATAGTAACGCTGTTTGTTTAGTATTGTGTTGTTTTTTCTAGCTTGCACATTCACTGATCTTAAAGCGGAACTGTGGTCTCATACAATTAGCCATTGTTATATAGCCTCCTACAGTACCAATACTTAATTAATCTTTAAGCCATAAGCCATAGTCTGTAACTAGCTTTACAAAACATAGATTTTTTTGGGGGGTGGGGCTTCTTATACAGCATATCATGTGACTGTCACGGACTTAGACAGACAAGGAAACCTCCTAACTTCCTGAAGACGGGGGCCGAGATGGGTGTGGAGCTTAATGATGACGTTAATGGCCCCACCCCAGAACAACAGCGGCCCACCCCCAAGAACCATGGCCACACCCTCAAATATCACAACCACACCCCTGTAATGGCCACACCACCCATCGCTGGATTTTACATGGATTACCAGGACTCCAAGGGAGACCCTTTAAACCGGGCCTGTCGAAGAGAAACCGGTACACTTGTATGGAGATAATTACCCTTTAAAGGACTTTTAGAATAGAATTGAGAAAATGATGAAAAGGCAGAGTTCTCAAAATGGGCCAGAAAAGTCCAGCGGCGCCCAAAAATGAAAACTTACATACAGGTAAATCATCCTCCAAAACCCTAAACGGTAATAGTTTAAAATCTGAAATATATAAGTCTAACCTGAAATCCTGTACAATGTCCTGTTTCCCTGTTTCTACTTCCTGGTCCTTCCAGTTAGCAACTGTCAGTTATGGATTTGACAGTTGACATCACAACCAATGACTGAATGTTAATCCCCTAGCTGCCTATTCTGAGCATGCCCAGGCTCAGTACAGGCTCAGTACAGGTTTCTAAATTGCTCAGTTTCTATGAGGCCTCCAGAAGCATAGCAGGCATACAGTAATGAATTTGTAGGACAAAGTATGATATATCAACATATTATAAAGAGGCCATTCTTTCTAAAAAATGTTCTTATGAGGGTGGAGTTGTCCTTTAAGAACTAGAAAAACTTTGTAATATAAGAGATAATACGCTACCTACAGTGTAATATAAGGAGATTACGCCACCGAGGAGTTCCCTGACCATATAAAAAATACGAGGCCATAGGCCGAGTGTTTTTATAGAGGTCATGGAACTCCGAGGTGAAGTAATATCCATATATTATTCTATAGGTTAAAAAAATTCTAGCACAGGAACTCTGTCTCCCCCTCTCCCTGTATTAGTATTATGTAGAGAACAAGTCCATTTTTGTAAATACAAATAGTTAACTGCCATTTCTATCTCAAACTAAAATACAATAAACATTGTCAATAAATCACCCGGGGCAGTTCTGGTTCGTTACACTGACTAACTGAATTACTGTGCTGATAAGGAGAAGCGAGCACATTCCTGTGAGTCATAATTGACTCCGTTGCTCGCTCCTACTTAACAGCACAATAATTCAGTCAGTCAGTCAGTGTCAGTCAGTCAGTCAGTGTACAAAAACAGGCTTGTTATCTACATTACTAATACAGGCAGGGAGAGAGAAATGGGGAGGGGCAGTGGAATGCAGGAAGTCACTCAGTGACTGTAATATAGATTCTTGCCACTGCACCTCCCCATTGAAATGCCAGAGCCTTATGTATTATATAAGGGATAATACGCTACCTACAGTGTAATATAAGGATATTACGCCACAGAGGAGTTCCATGACCATATAGAAGCACGAGGCTGCAGGCTGAGTGCTTTTATACAGGTCATAGAACTCCGAGGTGACGTAAATCCATATATTACACTGTAGGTATCGTATTATTTCTTATAATACATAAGGCCAGCCAAAAAAAATAACCTGCCCACTACCACTGTGTCTTCCCCTTCCTGTATTGGTCATTTATTTAGGAATCCCTGTTTAATGTATAAATAGTTAATTACCATTCCTATTGAAAAGAGAAAGAAGGGCCGAACATTGTCTGTCAAGAATTAACAGGGACTCCTATATTAATGAATAATACAGGGAGGGGGAGACAGTGGGAGGGGCAGTAGAATACAGGAAGTCACTCAGTGACATCACTGAGTGATTGTAATATAGATTCTCGCCACTGCACCTTCACCTGCACCTGCATTAAAAACATTCAGGGAGATTCAATAAAAGTTCTTATTGTTATAAATTGTGCCAATCAGATGTTAGCTTTCAAATGTTAACTAAGATCTGATCGGTTGGGGCAAAATTATCGCCATTTTTAATGATAAGAACTTTTATTGAATCTCCCTGTAAGATTCCACATAGAAGTAGCACCACAAACCAAGCCCTTTTATTGGAGGCCACACCGGAACGCAGGCTTGTGCTCCAGAAGAGCATGCATTTCTGCATGTTCTGCAATCGGATTGCATGTGATTGTGCAAAAAATTCAGTTTGCATGCGCTCTGTTAAATGGATTGCAGCACAGCAGCGCACTTCCAGGGTTATTTAATAAATGTTCTTATCGTTTAAAATGGTGCTAATTTTCCCCCAACCAATCCGATCTTATTTAACATTTGAAAGCTAACATCTGATTGGTCGGGGCAAAATTATCACCATTTTAAAGATAAGAACTTTTATTGAATGTCACTGCTAGTGTGGTAACGACAATTACCCCACAATAGTGTGCTTTCTAATATGCAATCAGATCACGTGTTAAACTGATTTGATGTGAACTAGCCCTTATACCTTTAAAACTAAGTATTTGATGGGAGGAATGTTACCACATAATCCATAATCCATGTTCAAAAAAATACAACCAAGCAGGAGGCACCAGCCTAGGAACATGAACCAAGGTACTGGAACTGGTAAGGCCTTTCATACAGTGGCTACCTTGACGTAGTTATAAGACTTGACATTTGCACTGTGCTTGCTCAGATTACTATTTTATCAATGTCATTGTTTTCTGAGTTACCATTTTGTCTTTAGTTTTGACCGTTAAAATGTGAAAAGCAGAATCCCTAATTCTAATAAATGTTTGTTCATATGTTACCCTTTTCTAGAACACATTTTTCATATACAGATTTGACATCTAAACCCATAATTATAAAGTAATTATTGCGCCAAGGATAGTGTACGGTATATGCCGGAAGTGTAAATGTACCAATATAATTTAAAGTCCCTCAAGTCTTAATGATTTACATAATACGTTTGGCATTTGTCTGCAAAAATACATTAGCATTCAAACTGGGTTTACCATGCACATTTAATACTTTCTGACAAATAATTGACAAGAGGCAGCCCGTTATTTTTTTCATTTAGGCTGTGACGTATTAAGTATATACGCAATTAGAATTGATCAAATATATAGCGCACTGACTCAGATGTTCACTATGTGATGTGTTTATTCTCTACTGACCTTGAACTGACATTCAGGCTGTATGAATTACTACAGTGCAGAGAATGGTCATTATCAAATCATCAAGAGAAAAATACTTAGCATTGAGTTTATGATTCATATTTATATTGTTGATGCCATTAAAGCGGAAAGCAGATTTGTATTGAGAATGACGATTAAAGGGTTTGTTTTGCTTTTTTTGTATTTATTCATTCATTGGTCTTTTGTTGTTCATTGATTAAATGTGTCAAATCTTTTTCATTTCTTACAAGATGTTTAGATAATAAAATAAAATTTTTTATATTTTTGTAGAACTTTTGCTTCAACACAATTTACTGAATATGTAAGACTTCAAGGCACCCTGTGCAAAGCTTTGTACTTGACAGTAGAGATGGGCGACCTATAGAACGTCCTGTAAACGTCAATGGGAGAAAATAGAGTGAAAAGTTCTAGTTAAACACAGTTAAAATAGCAATGGTAACTTACTGTAAATGGCTCTGGGACCTGGGAAATGATCTGGGGAACATGTTCATATCACAAAACTCATTTTAACACTAACTTTCCCCACGATTGGGCAATTGTCGGGTTTCCGTATTGAGTTTTTGCTACATGCGAGGATTAGCGCCAATTCGAAGGTTACCAAATGACAAATTAGAGGGTTATTGCCAATTCAAGTGTTACCAAACAACAAATTTGAGGGTAACATTCAAGGGTTAATGCCAATTTAAGGGTTACCAAACAGCCGAAACGCCGCATTCCAGGGTTATTAGCGAACCGATATAATTGAGGCTTATCGCTATCATTCAAGAGTTATCAGTGAAACACCACATTCGAGGTTTATCACCGAAATAATACATTCAAGGGTTGGCGAAAAATCGCTAATTATTAAGTTTTCGATAATTATCAAAAATATGTCTGCGAGTTCTAAAAACCCAAACTACAAACTTTAGGGACGTTCTAAAAAATACAAGTTTGTCCGAACTATTAAAGTTCGGGTCAAACTCTGGTTTCGAGTTTGAGAGAGTTCTAGCCCATCTCTACTTGACAGTCCATATCACCTAGTAAAAGTTGAAAGTCTGGTAAATATAACAAGTTTGGTTGCATGAGCTTTGTCTCACAAAGTAGCACCTAGCCATCAAAGAGTCCTTCCCAAGCTCCTCTGCTTTTGGTACCACTAGACCCATAGACCTGAATAGGGTTACATTACTTTATTACATGGGCAATCACCAGAATTTAAAAAATATATTCATACGCAAAAAAACAACACAAAGTGTAATTTTTTACCTTTCTATGTGCTCTGATATTTGGAGAAAATGTATGCTCTTTATATTGAAACTCCTGCTCCTTTTTACTACTGGCCTATGATACTTCAGCACTAATTACACATTCATTAATGAAAAAAGTTGTTCCTTAAATACTATTTCTATCAACAAGCTCATCTAGCAGGCTGTCCAATTTACTGAACTTTAGAATGTGCTTAAAAAAACAGTTGGCCCAGTGGGTAAAAAAGGGGCGTAAACCTTAACGCAAGCAAAACGCAGCATTTTCTGTAAATATCTCAGGAACCATAACTCACAGAAACATGAGAGACAACTCCATTTAATTGACTTTGCATGCCTATAAATAGAAGATTTTCTTGAAATCTTCTATTTCTATTAAACTTGCCTTTATATTTAAGCTACAATTTAGGGTCTTTGTAAAAATGATAAAACATCAACTATTCATGTCTGAAAGCCTTTATCTCATAATATGTTTATTAGGGTTACATCGTTACATGGTTATTTTGCTTGTAAAAACAACAAGTCCATAAAATGTGAAAGACAACTCCAACCCCTCCATTCAAAACCCAGCAAAGAGCACCACTTCCTCCACCTTCTGTACTCGGACCCTTCACCCCTCAGTACAACCACATGAACAATGGCACACCCTATCACACTTACAGCAAATGAGATTCAGCCAATATAACATTCGCAGGCAGAGCATTCCTCATCCACATTGCCCTCACAGTGAAGAACCATCTCCTTTGCTTAAGCTAAAATTGCTGTCTCTCATACAGATGCCCTCTGGCTTTTCTTAACCCCTATAGTATAAAAGAAGAGAGCCTCTACTAAATGGCTGTAGCCCCCTCTACTGTACTTGTAAAGGGTTATTGCATCCACCCATCTTTGATAATCCATACAATACAAATTCTACATTCGTGTTATCATTTTATGTGAAGTGGTGCCCACAACTGCACAGCATACTTTAAGAACTCAGCATTCTTAAGAACTGCACAGCATACTTAAAGGACAACAACATCAAAAAAACAACATCACCCTCATTACATGTCCACACTTCCAGCAGCTGAAATCACTTACTCACATTTACAACTGTGCTGCCCTCCCTTTGATATCATAAAGCAAAGACAAGTGCTAAAAGCCCGCCTCCTAGACGGCCCAGGGCCATGATTAACATAACACTTGTCATTGGCTGGTGGGAATGTCTGTTACAACCTCTCTCCTCCTCCTCTGCCAGTCAAGCAAAATTGAAATGTTCTGTTGCTAGGATACAGCCTACATAAACAAGCTGATCAATGGTGGGTGGAGGAATGTTTTCTACCATGCTAGCTTTGAGTGACAGTTAAAAATTTATAGGGTGGTTGTGGGATGGGGTATGTTGTCATGAGTATGGTTTGCTGTTCTTGAGTATGCTGTCCTGAGTATGCGGTGCAGTTCTTGAGTATGCTGTCTTGAGTATACTGTGCAGTTCTTAAATTTTCGGTGCAGTTTTTACGTGACTGTTCATTTCCAGACTGCCACAATGTTGCAGCGCTTATTAAGCTGAACTGCTAGCAAGAGTATGAATTCCACACCCTTGCACCACTTGTAATAGACGGGAAATGTGTGCTCAAACAATCACCTAATTGGTATGTAATTTCCTTTCACTCTTGCCTAGGAAGGTCACTCCTATTTATTTGCATTCCTTTTTAAAACAAGTTGAGTCAAATAATTTTAAGGGTGCAAGCTACAGTGGGTGGCAGCGAACAGCTGTTAGGAAAGTCATAATTACTGTAGGTATATTCTGCCTTCCCCTCTTCATGTTGGATCTTGGCAGACACAAGCGTGACGCCCTCCTGCAAGTGATAAGTGGGGCTGTTCCCTTTACTTTGAGCCAAATGCTTCGTTTTCATTTTCTTGGCTCACATGGAACATACCCTCGTTTACTCCTTTAGATGAAATGTATTTTTGTCCTCTAAGCTAAATCTGAGCAAAGACAATTTTTTGGCTGACATTTCAGAATATGTTGGGAAGACTGTGACAGATGGAGCATAAAGATATAAAATACAACTTAACATTTACTTAATGAGAAACTACTGCGGAGCTTAATGTCTTCGTGGTCCGATCATGCAATTTTTTCTGGATTTTTCTAAATAAATGCAATAATGGGCTTAACTTTATATGATGAGTAAAAGTCATAATTCCAGAATAAACACCATATTTCTCTGTTGTAGCTGAAAAGTTAAATTGGGAAAAATATTACGGATCCCCAAGGATTGGCAATATGACCAATACCTATTGTTGTATAGGACACTTTGGCCTTATGTATATATATAAATGGCTTAGACTTGTTAAGTTGCAAATCTAGAATTAATATTTTATATCCATTACAGGTACAGGTCTAGTAGCAGGGGGCAGCTAGGGGCAGCCTTAGGGGCCTTACTTTCCCCAGCTCTGTACTAGATGTATTGTACATGTGAAATTCTGTATCTCATAGTTGGTATTTTAAAGCTCCGTGTCCATTCCAAGCATAACCAGCTGGTAAATAGACCCGGGAAATGCCATGCATAGGGCTTCTAGTGCCAGGTAACCTGCCTACATACCCACGGGGAAAACTGGAAAGGTAACCAAGCAAGTGCCCCTGATAAAACATTAGATTTCCCTATTCTAAGGTATGTAGATAAATTATTTGTGCACATATAAGCTAGTCTTTAATAGACATTTATGAGTATTTAATTAAGAAACATACAGTATTAAGGGAGGATATTATTATTAAAGGGCATGTCCACCCTTAAAACAAATAATGGATGACTTGTCAGTTTTCTGCCCTTAGACCCAACTGCTATTTTTATCAGTTTATTACATGCATTTGTAACCAGATATTTATTGATAAGTTCTCTTTTATTCTAGAAAAAGGTATTTGCCTCCACCCTCTGCTCAATGAGATTTTTATAAACTTGAGCATGTGCACAAGATGCAGAAGGGAAAAGAGCAGCCAATCATGATGTCAGCAGTCCCGGCCTTAATTGACTGTATGGAGGAGCCAGCTTACTCTGCCATAGTGAAGGCAATAATTATCATTAAATATCTGGTTACAAGTCCATGTAAAAAAACTGTTAAAATAGCATTTCGGGTTGCAGACAGATAACTGACAAGTCACCAGTTTTTTTGTTTTAAAGGGTATGACCACCCCTCAAATAAAAATATAATATGTAGCAAGAAATGGCCCAAAATCCCACCCTTGTGAGGTTTATATATCTCAATGCTCTCCCCAAACGTACTTACCAGCCATCATTCCCTTGCTGCCTTCTGCCTTTTCATGCCTTTTTCGTGCACGGAAGACAAGCAGAAGGGGCTCGATCGGACTCTGCTCCTGAGATTGGCTAAGACACTATTGTCTCTTTGTGGAACAGATATAAAATACAGTTCTAGCCTGCTGTCCCTTACCTATAGCCTGTAGAGGTCAAGTACTGACTAGTTTTACTCTCTGCCTAGTCACCTCTGGAATTGGAAAATAATGTTTGTGATTTCCCAGTCTGTATCACACATTATGTACAGGAAAGGTTCTATGTCAGCTCTGAGCATAGTATAGCCTGGGGACACATACGGCCCATTTACTGTTAATGTCCAGCCTCCTACTACTTGACTTATACCCCAAAAATCTTCTAATCTAAAATAAATTATACTATTTTTTTAATTAAAAGAAAATGTAATCAATATATTAATTAGAATTCATGAATGGATCTAAAGATATTAAATACCTAAAGGTCCTTCTCTTTCAAATCGCAGATAATAATAAAAAACACATTAAAAAGATCTAATGTCAAGCAAATGGAGTTCAACCTATTGGTCCAGCTCTTCGCAACAGTCCCAGTTTCTATTGCAGTCCTTTGTGGGGGTCCATCTCTTTTTGGACATGGAACCTAGATGGAACCCTTCTTTGTGCTCCTTGCTGGCTGGGCAATCTACCTGGATTTCTAGGAGATGTTTTTTTATATATATTCTTGTCAAACATCTATTCCAGCATTTCACAACCAGGGGTCCGTGAGAGGCTGCATGGGGGTCCTCAAAATATTGACAAAAAACTGTATGGATCCACCATTGTGATGAATACAGATATTGTTCTATATAATTATCAATGTTCTGTATGAATTATGTGTTTGGTGTATTGATGTCTGAGAGATAAATAAAAATAAGTAATAATGATTTCATGTGAGGGCTTCCTGAGATATTAAAATTTTTTCAAAGGTTCCATAAGGATAAAATGGTTGAGAAACACTGATCTATTCACTCTTTTTACAGATTTAGATTTGCCTTTCATCATCACTAAGTTGTTTTAAGCAAATTTTCTGAACTCAGACAGCAAATCTGATCCATGGGTTATGCAAGATGAGAACCAAGGGACCA
This sequence comes from Hymenochirus boettgeri, assembly GCA_019447015.1. Lineage (NCBI taxonomy): Eukaryota > Metazoa > Chordata > Amphibia > Anura > Pipidae > Hymenochirus > Hymenochirus boettgeri. The sequence continues at coordinate 369,899,116 of CM033469.1, read as the reverse complement.
GTTGGGGGTTTATGGTACATTGAGGTACTCTCTGGCCTTGGTTTAATAGAGATGTTGCTGTTTCATGTTGAGCTATGTCATTCTGGCACAGCTACCATCTGTGTTTGCAATGTGGCCAGCGCCAAAGACATTGATGATGTCAATGGACAAAAATAATTTACTGTACTGTAGTAACAAGGCCTACAAGGTCTTCCTAACACAGTTCAGTTAAAACATTACAAAAAGACACTTGATGAAGGTAAAACCCCAAAAATGTAGAAAATACCAAGTGTGCAGTATGTGGCCAGATGAAATGTTGGCAAAGATTTCGCCTTTCAGCGCTTTGCATGGTTATTAAAGAGGCTCATTTTCCAAAAATCTTGCTTAACATGCTGAAATGCCATAATGATGCACTAAAATGTAATTGGACCCAATAATTACAGGGGTCCTGCTGTGCTGGAAGAATGGATTGCAGATGGCGAGCAACTTGACTACAGAACTTGTCGTTCTACTAAGCAGCCATTTAATTTGCTCTCATTCTCTTTGTCCCTGCGAATAAATAGCACGTTCATTGTGAATGGTAAAAGGTTATTAGCTGGACACTGTAGGCAAAAACAAAAAAAAATAAAGGAATTTTTGTTTCCATCCAACTAAAAGTCGTGTCCATGGGACTAGCTTGTGCAATATATAGATTTTTATTTATCAGACACGTGTGTGCCCAGCTTTACAATCATCCCAGCACCAGAGGATGGAAAACCTGGACTCATCTCTAATGCGATAGAAGGGAGATCTGCCTGGAGCGATGTCGTCTCTGGGTAAATCTCCTCCTTGTGATTGAGGATAAATCCACATCAGTGTAAGAATGAAAGAGGAGCCTCCCTTTGGGCTGCTAAAACGAAACCTTCATGTGTTAAAATGCACAAAATTCAAATATTTTTTTAGAACTTTTCTTCCTAATCCAGGACCTTCCTCAACCCTTTCAAATTTCACTTGTTTATTTGAAATGTTTATTAATTTTTTTGTGATTGGTTTCGACAACATGTTATTGGTAACTGAAATTTTGTCATTAAAATTTTGTGATAAGGTGGAATTTCAAAGCATAATAGCTACTGAGCTAGTTCAACCTGTGTCACCTGGATACTGTCTTAGTACTGACCTTACAATATCCCATCTTTCCTCTCGTCACTCATTATGCATTCGATTGCACATTTTGTTCTATGTACCTACAGTCTGTCCTATATGTATCACAATTTTCTTCACAAACCACGGGCTAAGGCTACTTACAGACAAACAGCAAATGCTGTTCACCCAGGGCCGTTTCTAGCCATTTTAACGTGCTAGGTGCCCTTCCACCTACGTGTGCCCCCCCAAAAAAAACAAATTGGCCTGTCAAACTACAGTTGAGTTTCTTCCTTCTGACACTGTCACTGCTGCTGTTCTTTATAGTGGGAACGCTTTACTAGCTGGTAAGAGGCACACGCTGTACCAGGTGAGGCGGGCATGTCTACATACTTTGTATGAATGCAGCGACACTGGCCACCAATGAAATTCTGATTGGAACGACAGGATAGGTTTCAGTGGATGCGCTGTATGTGGCACCAGTGTTCTCTCCAGAAATTGTTTCCAGCCGGGTAGGACAGAACAGGGAAATTTGGTGAGATCTTTAGATCTTTGATGAGATGTTTAACTTTTTCAGTGCCAGCAGATTTTAAAAGAGTAATGGCATTAATAATTTCAGTGCCAGCACTTTTCAGGGTGTTGCCATTAACCCTTCATGTCAGCAGTCTTCCCCAGAGTTTTTGCCATTACCACTTTCAGTGCCAGCAAAAAATTACCATTAACCCTTCAATGCCAACAGACTTTCCTATTAATACTTTCAATGCCATGACAGTATAAACTTCAACCCTTCCAGCTGCCAGCATTGACATGATATACAGTATGTACCTGCTTTTCCTCACCCACTCTAAGTTCTAATTGGAGAGTTGGGTGGAAGGGAGAAAGAGGCAGGGATAGGGATCTCATGGCTGCTAATCACAGGGTCACTGTTATAAAGTCTGCAGCAGCTTTTACCTGGCATTTTAGAACTGTTCTCCTCAGTACTATTAGCTGAGCTCATCCTCCCCCTCCTTCCTTCACCTTCAGTTCATTTGTAACATTGTTTTCAACTAGAGGGAGCCGAGTTCAAGCTCTATACTGTTGCAAATTACAGCAGCAGAACCAGATCTAACACAGCAAGTAAAAGCTAGGGAGATGCTAGGGAGAACACTGGGTGCCCTGGTTTTTGCTGCCTGAGCCAAACTTCTGAATTCCGCACTTCACATGCTGCTGTGTGGCTTTGTCAATGGGCGTGGTTTTGCCAATGGCCATGGCTTTGCTGGTCGGCATGGGTAAAACTTTATGATTTTGAACTTCCTATCACATAGGTATTTAAACAGTTCCTCAGACAGTCAATTACCAATAATGTAAATTACTAGAAACAGCTATGAAATCCCTTTCTCAAACAGTTTGTGTTCCCACTACCACTAAGTTTTAGTTAATCAAAATAGTCTGTGCTATATATGTTGGTTCCACTGTTAAAATAAATTAGGAATGCCATACTTTCTGAAGTATAAAATATTTTAGACAGAAGATTTTTACGACTGCCACCACGTCAAGCCCTAACTAGCTAACTAGCATAACTTAACTTAACTAGACATACCTAGACATACCTAACAAACTAAAGCTAAGCTTACCATAAAAAATGTTGAAGTGAAGTTAAAGTAACATCAAATTACTGTGTATTGGTGTCATGCAGGCGGTGCTCACACTTCTCGAGCACGTTTGCTGGTAAAGGGGGAAAAAAAATCCCCCACTGCCTGTCTGTCGCCTTTTTACTTCACTGCAGAGGTGCCACCTGAGACAAATGTCTCACTCTTCCTAATGGTAGATGTGGCCCTGAAAGTGCCCTAGCGCTTTGCCTAGGTGGTCCATGCCTACAAACGGCCCTGCGTTTACTGAAAGTTTCCTGAGAGGTTGCCTAATGGCCGATACATGTAGTGTACCTCTAGAGGCGACCATCTGTTCCCCCTCAAGAATAATGCCGTGTGTAAGTTGCCTTATAGCCTTGCTCCTCTTCCTTCTGACTTTCTATGTCTGGAATTCTTTTCTTCTCTCTATAAAACCTCCAATAACAAGTTAAAATCTAGATGAAAACTTTACCTCTAAGCACCAGCTAATTATATGATACTTTACCACAGGGGTGCAGCTGGTACACAACCTACAAGATACAAGGGGAACATGAATTGCACTTTAATAAGTTAGATCCCTAAAAAAATAAAATATTATAAAAACAGCTCAACAAATCCATCCCCATACTGTGCTGGATCTAAATGTATATTCACTCCCTGATCGTCTGAAATACTTATGGGACCTGAGTATTCCCAAACGTCTGCAATTTCTAATTTGCTTAGTTCGCCAAGTATAACTATGACTCAGCCCAAACATTTCCCCTTTTTCATACACAGAACAGTCGTCTCTATTAAAGTTTTTAAGGTCACCAAGATAAATTAGATCTTATCAGATATTTTCTAACTGTAGTAGACCAATAAAAAGATAACATCTGCCAGATTAACAGCACGGCCAAACGTCTGCACCTTTTATAAAGTAAGCTTTCAAACTGTTAAATCAGGTGTGCTTTATCATATGTATAATATATTTCAACATGCATTTCTCTTTGCTGTGTCAGCATATGTGAATAATGGTTCCTAAGCTGAAATCAAATGAAATTTGATTTATCGCTTAAGTGATCGGTGTCTATATGTCTGCATAACTGAGATTTTATGTGGTTGATGATTAAAGCCTATGATTAATTCAGTTATTTCTGCAGCTACAGGCAATCGATGTATGTTCCAAGGTGCTAGATACACAGTTACTGTGGATAAAAAACGTTCAGTTGTGTAGTTGATTTATAAAAGTTTCCCATGGATCCCAATAGGACGGGCCAATGTCTACTCTGGGACAATAATAAACAGTAATCCTGTCCCAGATTCTCATCAAGTCTAGGCCATATTAGTTTTTATGTTGCACACCATTGGTAGGAAATGGATCTTCAGTTTCGCCTTATTTAGAGATTTAGACAGGTATCGTAGCAATGGAAACGTGTCTCAGAAGCTGATGTTTTTATAAGGGAAATATGAGAAGAACTGAAATCTGATCAGAAGAACCAATTGGAAAATTTTCCCCTGACCCCATCTTCAAAGGGTAACTAAAGATTCCCATTAAAATCTGCGGGAGATGGGGAATTGAAGATGGGGTTGGGGGGAAATTTTCCGCCTGGTCTGATCTTTTGTTTTTTTGATAAACTGCTCGATATTGTAAAAAAAACCTCAAAACAGTTTTTTATATTTTCGATCGAATTTAGCTAATCGCTTAAAATATGAATGTGTTGTATGCTGGACTTTAGAATGGGTAATTGTATATCCTAATTTTGGAAGCAGTTCCAGGAAAAGTAAAGATATATCGCAGTTGTAATTTATGAACTAGATAAAACATTGTGGTTGGCATTAACTGATAATTATAAATACCGGGATCGTTGATTAACTACACAATATAACCGAAAAGTCCAACATGGGAAACTTGAATTTGAAAACTTATCATTTCCTTGAAACAATATTACGCTAGGCAGGAAACAAGGCCTTAAAGTTTAACAGTAACAAAGCATAAAATAAACATTCCGGGCTAAATTAACATAATAGATCATCAACGTTTGGAGATTCCTCCAATTGGAAACAATCCATTGTCGCTCTATATCCTTTCAGACATCTATGCTCTTAATAATTTAATGTAATGGTTTATTTTCCGGAAGAATGAAGAATTAAATATTGAATCACTGAAAGTTCAATGTGTAATTTCAAACAATAATTTTTATGCAAGAAAACTATTAAAAAAGAACTCACATAAAATGATCTTAATAACAGAACCTGCAGTTCATATTAAGAGGAAAATATTAGAAAATGTAGGCCTAATCTGAATATATTAACCATTTACTAGCTAATTTTTTACTGTTTTTATTCCTGCCCCTACTTACTTTGCCTAAAATGGCTTCCATTTTGTACTGAAGTTGAGGGGCAGACTTCTTAGGGGCAATAAGATGTTATCTAACTTCAATAACCCAACAAAAAGCTGTTACTGCAATTATTAGCAAAGGCAAAATGTTGAACCTTAAATTGCACCAGACCCTTATTTAAGAACAGCAATGCTATTAAGGAGAAGTTTTAATTCTCCTATCTTGACTCTCAATAGATTCTGGACAGATTGGCCACACGATTCCTGCATGCTCCGTAGTGGGGCTTTGCCCTAATTAAAGAAGCTTATTAAGTCCATTGGTGCATTAAATTCTCTTCTGATGCACCCAGGCATATACCGCAGTAGGGACAAGCTGGAGTGTATACCAATAAACTGTTCCCAGAGTAGATTTGAACAATTAATTACTAATATGCAAATGATCCAAATGATTGACCCTTTAAAACTATAAATTCAATCTCTTTTCAGAAGTTTGGAACTCTCCCAAGCTGGCTACGGGTCTAATCTGTCAGATAAAGGACGTTGAAAGATGTTCTCATTGGAGTTTCAGAACATTCTGTAAAGGGAGAGTGATGTGTAGATGCATTGGAAGCGAAGCCTTCAAAAGTGTCATTCGCTTTGGAATATTGTAACATTTTCTGGTGCAAGCTGTATTATCCCTTACGCCATCATTTTTTTAATAAATGGAGCAATAAAATTGAATTAAACTCAACATAGATATTATAGATGGTTTCTGATAATCTGATTGTTTCTTTTTTATTTTTAGAAGTAAATAGTGAATTCCAACAGTATTATAAGAATATAAACTTATTTTCTACTCTCTAGTTCAGACGCAGTCGGTCGCATATTTAAAGGTTTGAGAAATGTGTTTTTGACATTTCCAAACATCCTCTTCCGGTACTTAGGACTGAGTCTCACCTAACTGTGGAATTGCCTTAGAAGGCACTGACAAGCACTGACATTAAGCACAGATACAGTAAATGAATGTAACAATGCTTGTGTTTAGTGACAGATCAAAGTGTCTAAAACTGCACACAACGACAGTATATTAGCCAATCAAAACTTAATTTGTTATTTACCAATCACTTTCTGTGGGCATAGCCTTATCTCCCCTTTCACTCACCCTATGTCTTTTACCTAGTGTAAAGTTTTTATTTCCCTTGTTTGTTTTTTTCCTGTAAATAATAAGATTTTATCACTTTTTCCAGTCTTAGAAGGAGTCCCACTACACCAGGGCCATATTTATAAACCCACTATCATAAGCAATGGTATTGTATGGGCAATTGTAGAATGAGGATTGTAATCGTAAACCTAAAATCGCGATCTTGGAATTACAACCGCAAATTTACAACCGTGGCAAAGATTGTTAAAGGCAAGGTTTTGCAAAATAGCTTTCCACAAATTTCCCCTTGAAATCTGCAGAGAGATGGGGGCTTGAAAATGGGGTCAGCAGAAATTATTTTTGACCAGATCAGTATCACATCCCCAGTATTTAATTGTAATTTAGGCTCAGGGGTGCTGTATTTATTTATTACAATGAGAGGTCTAACTTCCATGTGATAGTAGCAACCCCAACGCAACCCTGTGATTGCAGCTCCTATGTCTGTAAAGACATCCCAGGCCCCTATGAAAAGGGATGCATGGTGTGGCATAGAGGGAACCTTGGCCATAATTAATGGGGGTGATTAATCTAAAGGAGGGGCATCAAGGTAAGAGGAGGATAGGGGGAGGGTAGAGATATATATAAAAAGGAGCGCGTAAGTGGCGGGAAGAAAGTGATGAGGGATTATCACTGACCGCCCACCCATAGCACAGAAAACAAGGCCTTACCATTTGCCAAGATGTCCGGGGCAGAAAACTTGTTATTATAGCTACAAGCCAAAGCAGCCACAATGGGAGATGGTTGGCTACAGGAGCTGCTGCAGCTTCAGCATCTACTGGAACCGGCAGCTAGCAGACCGGGGAAGCACAGCCGCAGACGGACCAGTCCCCCAGAGCGTCTGAGTCCTGACTCCTTCCCAGGGCCTTCCCATCGGCGCAGGAATGCAAGCAGAGAGATGACTGCTTCATCAAGGCATGCACTTCTAGAGAGAGGCAGCCGTCGGGCACGCAACATCCAGCTACTACCGGCAAGTACAGCCACTGCCCCTGCTCCAGATGTACGTCCAGGGCAGAGGCCTTCCCAAGAACCCAGCCATCCTGCCAGGCCCGTGAAGGAGTGCAACCCCAGCACAGTGCAGCCGGTCCTACTATCACGCACCAGGCTGCAGTATCAAGCTCCTGGCAGCCCCCATCAGCTGCGCCTGCAAACAACCTGTGGCAGGACCTCACAGAGACAGTGTGTAACGGTTTCCCGGCACTGCAAGAGGAGAGTTACCTGGGAGACTGATGTTGTAGTTGGAAGTAGGAGGAAGTATGAGTCCAGTAGTCTGTATTAGAACAGTCACCCATCCGACGTTGGGCCGGGAGATCAGGTAAGTTCCTTACAGTACCCCCTCCTCCACAGGGGGCCACCGGACCAGTAGATCCAGGTTTGAAAGGGAATTTCTTATGGAAGGCTCTAATTAAACGGGGAGCATGGATGTCCACAAGTTTAATCCAGGAGCATTCTTCAGGACCAAATCCCTTCCAATGAACAAGATATTGAAGTGAGTTCCTAGAGTATCTGGAATCAAGGATTTCCTAAACTTCAAATTCTTGTTGTCCGTTAACAAACACTGGAGGAGAAAAAGGATTGGAATTAGAGAATCGGTTGGTAATAACTGGTTTGAGTAGAGAAACATGAAAGACATTAGGGATCTTCAAAGTAGGTGGTAGATCTTGAAGGACAGCCGTGGCACTAATTATTTCAGAAATGGAAAAAGGTTCTATGAATATGGGGCCCAGCTTGGGTGGCGGAATGTGTCAATGAAGATTCCAAGAGGATAACCAAACCTTATGTCCGATAGCATTTTGAGGAGCTGGTCTACATCTTCTGTCAGCTGCCTTCTTCTGAAGTAGGTAGGACTTGAGTAAATTGTTTCTTGGGGAATCCCAAATAGCTGACATGTGAGAAAGGATATCATCGGCAGTAGGATTATCAGAAAAAAGAAAGTCTTAAGTCTTTTTTTGAGTTGCAAAAAAAGGAGAGGTACCAGACGAAGAGTGTGCGGTATTGTTGTAGGCGAACTCTGCCCATGGCGTCTTGAGAGATAGAGATGTGACACCGGAGAAATTGTTCTAGAGATTGGTTAACCTGTTCAGCTGCACCATTAGACTGTGGATGGTATGAGGAGGAAAATTTAAGTTTGATATTTAAAGACTTGCATAGTGCTCTCCAGAACTTGGATACAAATTGTGTTCCTCTATTGGAAACAATTTCGATGGGTAGCCCATGCAGGCAAAAAATATGACAAACAAAAAAATGAGCAAGTTCCAGGGCAGAGGGCAATTTGAGTAGAGGAACAAAATGTGCCATCTTACTAAAACGATCAATAGTTACCCATTTTACTGTATGTCTCTTTGAAGGAGGTAAATCCACTATAAAATCCATGGAAAGATACGTCCATGGACGAGATGGAATGGGTTGAAGAAGTCCACGGGGAAGATTACGAGAAGACTTGGACATGGCACAGGTGGAACAAGAGGCTACAAAATCTTTGACGTCTTTTATTAATTCTGGCCACCAGACTGAACGGGACAGGAGGGAGATAGTTTTTTGCACTCCAGGATGACCAGCTTGTCTAGAGCAGTGAGTGAGAGAGAGTAGAGGTGTACATAAGGCTGAAGGAATGAAGACTTTGTTGAGTGGAGTAGAAGAAGGGCACGAGTCTTGAGCAGATTGAATTTTAGTAGACAGCAGGGGAAATAAGGGTGCCAGGATTTTGATTCCTGGGATAATGGGACCCTTATCAGGAGTAGAGAATCCTTGAGAACAGAAAGATCTAGATAAGGCATCTGCTTTTTTATTCTTTGTTCCAGGGCGGAAGGTGATTATGAAATTGAAGCGTGAAAAAAAAACAGAAGAAAAGTTCTTGATGAATTGTCTGTAGTAATTAGCAAACCAATGAAACGTTGAATGGCTTTAGTGGAGGAAGGAAGGGACCAATCAAGAATGGCAGAGACTTTAGAAGAATCCATTTCTAAACCTTGGGAAGAGCTGATATATCCCAGAAATGGAACTTTAGAAACTTCAAAGAGGCATTTCTCTAGTTTAGCATACAGATGATTAAGTCGTAGTCTGGAAAGAACTTGACGAAGATGAATACGATGAGTGGGTAAGTCTTGTGAAAAAATCATCCAGATAGACAACTACGGAGTTGCCCAACAAGTCTCTGAATATGTCGTTGATAAATTCCAGAAATACTGCCGGCGCATTACACAATCCAAATGGCATGACCAGATATTCAAAGTGGCCTTCATGGGTATTGAAGGCTGTTTTCCATTCATCACCCTCGCGAATTCTGATTAAATTGTAGGCTCCTCTAAGATCGAGTTTTGGAAAAGATGGTGGCTCCTTTCAGTTGATCAAAGAGTTCAGTGATAAGAGGAAGAGGATAATGATTTTTAATTGTAATTTTATTCAGGCCTCTATAATCGATACAACAAAAAGGAATCCAGCCCCAGCAGGGGAACAGGAAGGACGAATAAAACCTCGGGAAAGATTTTCCTGGATATATTCTTTTACAGCTGTAGTTTCTGGTTGAGACAAGGGGTAGGTACATCCACGAGGGGGCATGGTTCCGGGAAGAAGATCAATAGGGCAGGGTTGGAGTAGTTAGAGGAAGGGTAGGAATGTCATGTTGTTGTTCCAGGAATGTTACCTGCAGCTCCAGAGTCCATAAAGGCTTTCAAGGAAAGGATTTTAGAACCAAAATTCAAGGACACAGGAACGAGAAAATGTTGAGGATTCTGAGGAGAGGATTTGTTTTTGACTAGGAGATTCTCTCCTCTGACTTTCCCGGTTTTACAGGGCAAACTTTGGCAAAATGTCCAGAACCAGCACAGTATAAACAAAGTCCTGAAGATCGTCTACGGAGTTTCTCTTCAGGAGATAAGCGGGTACCACCTATCTGCATGAGTTCTTCTACAGGGAGGGTAGAAGACGTAGAAGGCACCACTCTAACAAGGCGAGGACCCAAGCAGGTGGCAACTGGCAGTTTCTTTTTAGCCTGGTGCTCCCAAAAATGTGTGTCAATGCGGATACATAGACTAATAAGGTTTTCCAGTAGAGGAGGAATTTCCCTGGATACAAGGTCATCTTTAATGCGATCCGAAAGACCTTGTAAGAAGGCTGCTACGGGGCCTCATTATTCCAGGCGGTTTCAGCTGCTAGGGTCCATAATTCTATGGCTTAAAGACCAACCGTGCGGTTCCCTTGCTGGAGTTGCATAAGGCGGTTGGAGGCACAGGACTTGCGGCCAGGAGCGTCAAATACTTAACGTAAAAATTTCAAGGAAATTAGCAACATTGGTAGTCACTGGATCATCTTTTTCCCAAAGAGGAGAGGCCCAGGCTAGGGCATACCCTTCTAGCAAGGCAAATGTAAAAGAGGGAGCGTGCCCTAGTGGACCGACGTTGGGCCGCGAGATCAGGTAAGTTCCTTACACAGCGCCACACATCTAAGTCGGTGGCAGCCAACAGGCCTGAGCACCATTCAGCCACAGCCAGAATGCCTGGAGCAGGAGATAACCCCTCTTCCCCCTCAGCCTCTTATGGTGGAGAGGCTATGGGTTTCACCGACCTGAAGGATTCTGCTTCTGGTTCGGAGGCTGACAGAAGTGAAGCTCCCCAGGGAGGTCCCAGGGAAGCACCCAAGGGATGTTGGCAGTCGGCGCGGAGCAAGCTGACAGGCTATCCGGTGAGTCTCTTCACGGGGGCACTATTTCCACACCAAAAAGCATTTCACAACCCACTAGTCTTAACAAATCACCCCAACAATTCAGTTATTGGGGAATTTTTAGGAGGGATGACTTAAGGAGGGATCACTTTTCAGAGCCTGGGAGGACAAATTAAGTACTAAGGGTACAGGCACTAGTGTAGGGCAGGGTGCTAGCACAAGGGATCCAAGCCTGGGTGGGTCGAGCAGGTGAGAAGTTTGAAGTGATCAGCAGCCCTTCCCAGTTGCAATGCGCCCCCTCTCCCCCCCATCTCAGAAAACCCCCAGACGGGCAGTTTTAGAAGTTAAGGATAATGCCCAATCAACCCATGTTTCCAGAAACACCGCTCAAAAGTGGAATGAGCCTTTATCTGACCTGTCAAAAGGGTCAGCCTTTGTCTGTTTTGAGGGTCCCCTAGGGGCTCATATGAAGCATAAAATGAGGGAGCGTATTTGGAAAGGTGAATTCGTAGAGCTATTTGCAATTCTACCAGCAGAGCGTTCTCAGGAAGATAGAACTAACAGGCAGGACAAATCCAAGAAAGAGGATAAAGAGGCTAGGAGGATTAGGTTGATACCACATACTTTCCAAAACTGGCTCCAAGCCTTCATAATATTCGGAGGCGTAGTCGGTGAAAAGTCCCCGCAAGACTGTGTGGGTCTTTTCTGCTATCTAGATAGCATATTTGAGGCATACCGCACATTCAGGGGGTGTGGCATAGCTAAGTTAAGATGAACAATTTCGCCAAAGAAAGACTGATAGGCAAGGTATTCAGTGGGACCACAGAGATATCGGTCTTTGGCTGAAGTTGATGTGCCCGAGTAGACCGGTAACTCCCTTTCATACCACAGCCGGTGGGACGAACCAGCCTGCCCACCAGGATGGTATGGACATAAATGGCTTTTGCTGGGCCTTTAACAAAGGCCAGTGTAAGTTCGGGACCTCATGCAAGTTCAAGCATGAGTGCTCTCATTGTGGGGCCAGCCACAGTTTTGTCTGATGTTTCAAGAGGGCAAGGGTTAGCGGTAGACAGCAGGACGTTGGCGGAAAAGGGGAGGAGCCCGGTGATCGTCTCCACGATGGCACTTTTTCTAAAAATATATATATATATGCCGAAACGCGTAGGTTCACTTGAATGGCGGCATGCGTTGGAAGAAATTTTTACCTAGTTTCTTGGAAAGGGCACGCCTACATGGGGAACCACAATTGCTTATTATACACCTAGGTGGTAATGACCTAGGCACTATTCCATACGTTGTATTGCCGAAGGACATAAAATGTGACCTTCTCAGGCTATGGGCAACATTCCCTTCATTACGTTTCATTTGGGCAGACATCATAACTAGACTGAGATGGAGGGGTGTTAGATCCTACATAGCGATAGAACGAACAAGAGTTAAACAAGAGATTAACAGATCGGTAGATTTGTAGTCTGAAACGGGGGTTATGTGATCAGTCATAGGGACTTCGAAATGGACAAGGAAGTATGGTTTTCAAAGGATGGAGTTCATTTTAACGAAATTGGATCTCCTCAATTTTACTTACGGGACGGGCTGAGGACAGCTTGGTCTCTTTGGGGGGCAGAGAGGCGTGAGGGTTTCATGCCTCTCTGCTGTGGCCATGGTTAATTTGGAAGCTGACTGGAGTGTTTTGCATATTGAGTTAGCCCATGTGGTGGCAGCTCTAGTGAAAAGGTGGGGTACAAGTCCCCAGGGCACCAATTGTGCCAGGTTCATTTGCAATGGGTGAACACCTTCACCAAGCCAGTGGACTTACGTCTGGTGAAGGGGGCGTAAAAGTTTGCGGAAGCTTCCAAAAATTCGGGTTTAAGGTTACAGAATTAGGATGTATTTTGTTCTTAATGTTTTAAATGAATTTACATGTTGTTTATCAATAAAAACATCAATTTGTTATTAATAAAGCTGTGACCCCTTTTGATCCAAAATTCAGTGTCCAGTAGGATTTATTGAGATGCAGGTTGGGGGATAAAAGGTGTCTTTAAGTTAAACAAGTGGGCAGGGTTATCACTCTTATCCATGCCATATAAAGCATTGTGTAGAAGGCCTCTTTCCATATTATAAAAGCCATGGGGAAGTGAAAGCCTGCTAATGCAATAGTTTGAAAAAAATGTTGAGAAATACTTCTCACAAGAAAGAGCAAAAAACAACGAAAGGGAAAGTTTACCCCTCAAACGAAATCTTGCATATAGGTAACCCCCCAAACCCCCAAACTGCAATAGTTAGAAATCTGACAGATGGAAATCTTACCTGAAATGCTGCCTGATAGAGATGACCAAACTTGCAAAAAAAACACATATCAATGCCCACATTTTTTTTTAAAAAACTTCATGCGCTTCCTCCTGATTTGGCATTTTGTGTACTTTTTTTTTTGACATTTCCCGAATTTTCCAAAATATTCGAAAAAATCCGGATCGGAATCTGCATTTGAGAATTGATTGCATTTTTCTGTGCAAAGTTGCAAACTTCTTCTTAATAAGCCTTGGAACCCCAGAAATCTCATTGCCATGGCTAACAGACTGTTGGCACTGATATAAAATATCTGTCATTGGTAAATTTGGGACATGTGGCTGGATCGTCTTTACAAATTTGCTAAAAAATTGAAAATTTAAAAAACCTTTCAGTATGTGGTTTGAAAAAAATCCAAAAAGCAGAATTCCTCAAAATGCACTAAGTCCGCTTTGGAACTGAGTTCGGATCTGTGTTCGGGTCCATCTCTACTGCCTGACTTTCTGTTCCTGGTTCTTTCAGTTAGCTGTTGACTTGATTGTAAATTATGGATGTATATGGATATGGACATCACAACCAATCATAGAAGGCTACTCCCCAAGCTGAGCATGCAAAAAAGCTTGGAGAGCTTGAAGAGGAGGCGGAAACTTTTGAGAGGCAGAGGGAAATGGGAGAACAACTTTCTGCACAACAGATTATCCTTAGGTCTGACAGTTTTCTAACTATTGTAGTTTTGGAGGTGATTTATAAAAACTTTAATTTGAGGGGCAAACATGTCCTTCAAGCAAAATAAAAAAAAAAGTACTTTGCAGATTGAGATCCCCTTGGCATTTTGAAAGGCTTTTAAATTTTATGATCATAACAATGTAACTAAAACACCATATCCCGTCTGCTTTAAACCGAACAACACACTGAGGCAGCAATTGGTACATCCAAAAGACCCAATACCGAAACACAAGAAAAGCGACATCATATATGCAGTGCAGTGCAGTGAAGAATGCTCTGATTTGTATGTGGGGGAGACCAAACAGCAACTGCATCAACGTATGGCCCAGCACAGAAGAGCCAATTCCACGGGTCAGGACTCAGCCGTGCACCTGCATCTTAAGGATAAAGGACATACCTTTGAAGATTGTAATGTTAACATACTGGCGAAGGAACGTGACTGGTTCAAGAGAGGTGTTAAGGAGGCCATTTATGTGAAAATAAAGAAACCAAGCCTAAATAGAGGTGGGGGGGTTTGACACCAACTGTCTGCCATGTACAATGCTGTTTTGACACCTTACTCTGGGCGTTCCTATAACACCTCTTAGCCACTATCCAATCACACCCTTAACACCTGGCTGTGATATGCTAATTGAGATTTTCCAGGGTACATAATTGCCACAGATTCTTGTACAAGTCATTCTGAATTGAGAAAGCCAGTCGGATGACTAGCGAAACGTCTTCAACAACTAAACTTCAAGTCCAGTTGATCTAATTGAATACAACAGATATACCATGACCTGGATGAATGAGAACCTTCACAAGCATAAAACCCTCTGGTTTACAAAGTATGCAAGTGCACGGGTAGTATGACATTGTATATGGGCCTAGACATGAAAATTGATTATTTTTTTTTTGTTAGATATTCCTTTACTTCCTCTCTTCCTGGCCGGCCATGGATACAAAGGGTATTGACTACCGTATATACTTGAGTATGAGTCGATTTTTTCAGGCTTTAAAATTAGCCTGAAAACCTAACCTCGACTTATACTCGAGTCAAGTCCTAATTTAGATCCAAATTCTGCAATTACAGATAGTAACCAGTAGGTGGCGCTGTGTTAACCTGTATAGAAAGTTACAGGAGCTGATCTGCCTTTACACTTCCTGCTTCCTGTATTCTGCCTGCTGGACTCACTTAGCACTGTCACTGGATGCTGTAAATCTGATGGGTCTCCTCAGTTTGGGGCCAAAAAACAGCTGCTAGTACAGTGCAAATGACAGCTTGAAACTACAACTCTCAGGTGACATTTTTAACTATTGGGGTCAGAGAATCCTTTACTATATGGGGGTCTGAGTTCCCTTTACTATATGGGGTTAAGAGGGCCCTTTACTATATGGGGTTCAGGAGAATTGTAAATGATGCTAAGCTTAATTAAAAGTTTACTGAACCTTGCCACTCCACATGTTTAGAAACTGAAACTCCCAGCAACAAAGCATGCTGGGAGTTGTAGTTTCCAAACATCTGGAGTGCCAAAGAATTGGAGGTTACTGGTACTGGATTTGGCTATTACTGTATGGGATTCATGTATGGGAATTCTGCTGTCCATTTAAAGGGCAACTAAAGCCTAAAAACAACACAGAATCAGAAGGCAGTAGTGGTGATAATTTCTACCCTCGACTTATACTCGAGTCAATCAGTTTTTACAATTTTTCTGGTAAAAATAGGTACCTCGACTTATACTCGGATCGACTTATACTCGAGTATATACGGTAAATAAAGACGAGTTTCATTCTGACACAGGTTCCACAGAACCTATTAAAGGTATTAATAGCTATTTTTGATAGGTGGAACTTCTGATTCTCTAATGCAATTTTTTGGATTTTCGATTTCATAATATTTGATTTTTCTATGAAAAGTTCTGTGTTTCGAACTAGTTGGACTAGATGGACGTAAGTCTTTATACAACCTCCAATACTATGTTACTATGTAAGTGTAACTGTTAGATGGACATTATGGGTAGGGTATAAAAGTTGGACTAGATGGATGTATGCCTTTATTTAACCTCCAATACTATGTTACAATGTAAGTGTAACTGTTAGATAGACATTATGTGTAGGGTATAAAGTTTGGACTAGATGGACAAATGTCTTTATTCAATCTCCAATACTATGTTACTATATAACTGTTAGACTGACATTATGGGTAGGTTATAAAAGTTGGACTAGATGGACTTAGGCCTTTATTTAACCTCCAATACTATGTTACTATGTAAGTGTAACTGTTAGATAGACATTATGTGTTGGGTATAAAGTTTGAACTAGATGGACAAATGTCTTTATTCAATCTCCAATACTATGTTACTATATAACTGTTAGACTGACATTATGGGTAGGTTATAAAAGTTGGACTAGATGAATGTATGCCTTAATTTAACCCCCAATACTATGTTACTTTGTTATGGGTAGGGTATAAAGGTTGGACTAGATGGACGTATATCTTTATTCAACCTCCAATACTATGTTACTATATAACTGTTAGACAGACATTATGAGTATCGTATAAAGGTTGGACTAAATGGATGTATGCCTTTATTCAACCTCCAATATTATGTTACAATGTAAGTGTAACTGTAAGACAGACATTATGGGTAGGGTATAAAAGTTGGACTTGATGGACGTATGTCTTTATTTAATCCCCAATACTATGTTACTATATAACTGTTAGACAGACATTATGAGTATCGTATAAAGGTTGGACTAAATGGATGTATGCCTTTATTCAACCTCCAATATTATGTTACAATGTAAATGTAACTGTTAGACAGACATTATGGGTAGGGTATATAAGTTGGACTTGATGGACGTATGTCTTTATTCAATCTCCAATACTATATTACTATGTAACTGTTAGACAGACATTATGGGTAGGGTATAAAGGTTGGACTAGATGGACGTATGTCTTTATTCAATCTCCAATACTATGTTACTATATAACTGTTAGACAGACATTATGGGTAGGGTATAAAACCTGGACTTGATGGATGTATGCCTTTATTTAACCTCCAATACTATGTTACTTTGTAACTGTTAGACAGACATTATGAGTAGGGTATAAAGGTTGGATTAGATGGATGTATGTCTTTATTCAACCACCAATTCTATGTTGCAATGTAAGTGTAACTGTTAGACAGACATTATGGGTAGCGTAGAAAGGTTGGACTTGATAAACATATGTCTTTATTTAACCTCCAATACTATGTTACTATGTAACTGTTAGACAGACATTATGGGTAGGGTATAAAGGTTGGACTAGATAGACATATGTCTTTATTTAACCTAAAATACTATGTTACTACGTAACTGTTAGACAGACATTATGGGTAGGGTATAAAGGTAGGACTTGATGGACGTATGTCTTTATTCTACCTTAAATACTGTACTAAAAAAAATGTCTGATATTACATTCCATATCCTGTAATTGAAGTTGCATTACAGACCTATCAGGTGTGGACTTGTATACTGTATGCATAGGACAAACTGGTACGATATGTCCTTATTATAAATGTCAGTGGAAATCCCCCTAATCTCTAATATTTCAGCTTCTATTTCACCGGCACCCAAGGTTATTTTGCCAGATTTATTTCTATAAATCACAGTGAAGTAAAGAATTGTTTGTTCTTTCAAGTTGACTTCCAGATATTAAACATGACTTATCTGTCATCCATGATAATCATTTAAAATACTTTCTATTGTCTTCATTCTAATTTTCTCCTTAGCTCTTTGAGCTCTCAATGTTTTCTAACAGATTATATGGCTTATAAAATGGTCTTGTAGCTAAATAGGGAATGATAATCTTGGAGACCACACACACATTATTTTACAGCCATGGTTTTATGCCATGTGGCATATTGACACTGTGTGGGATTTTAAATGGGCAAACCCACCCCTCAAATGAAAAATTGTATAAAGGTAAATCACCCCCAAACCCTAAAACTGCAATAGTCAGAAATCTGAGAGATGTAAGAGTGACCCGAAATGCTGCTCAATGTTCTGTTGCTCCTCTTCCTGCTTCCTCATTATTATGGTAAGCAGCTGTCAGTCAGTGTGGCAGTTGAAATCGCCAATGCTATTCCCCTACCTCCTCTGAGCACGTGCAAACTGATTACACATTCAGAGAGCTTCAAACATTAATAGTGAGTGCATCACTTCCTGTGACATCATCATCATACTCCTCCTATAGATTAGGGATCTTAAACCAACAATACTAGTGCATAAAGAGATGTGTATATAATAATAGCAATAAAATTCTTAAGTGAATAATACTTCTCTGCATTACTTCTCCAAAAGTGTTTTTGTTTTTTTTTTAGTGTAACTCAAAAACATTCTTGTATTTCTTACATCAATGTATTCTTATATTATCATAATTAGTCAAGGAAATAATAAAACATCTTTAGATCTTCATTACCCATAACCGCTCAACCTGTAAATAGAAGATACATACAGAAAACCATTTTCCAGAAACAGAATCTATAGTCAGAATCACATTTAGACTATATAATAATGTGTAATTTAACCCAATACCCAATTACTCCCCCCCCCTCTTCCTGCAATATGTAACTGTTTCAGTTCTCCTGAAATGTGCTCTCTTGGTATAATGAAAGGTGGTTGGGTACAGGTACACTGTACAGGGGGACAAAGAGGCACATACCGGTATATCACCACATACATAGTAATATTAAGAAAAACTGTCCATATTTCCACATTATTTCCATTCATACTAATCCAAGTTTAATAACCTATATGTAAATCTCTGGTAATGAATGGTTTAATAAGCATTAATGGAACAATAAACTTCCTTAAAAGTATTCTTTGATTAAATATTTCTATAACTCACGAGGAGGTAGTTTATAGTATTTATAACCTACCCCTGTTAAGGATCTCAATGGGATGCAGGTGTAAATAATATTCTTATAATCAGCACGCTACTGCGTAGTAGCGCGACGATTATAACCCGGAACTAATCCCCTCCCACCCCTTTGTCCTGCCGCACTCATTGCCGTTTGCTTACCAGCGATGTTCTTCGTCTCTATTGTCCTGACCCGGCTAAATCTAGTGTGCATCCTGTTTCAATAAAGTTTTTTATAAAAAAAACAAAACAATCTGAAGCATGGACTCTGACTCACACTGAATGGAAGCAGGAGATCATAGAAGGCACAGGCTGTCAGCAGACACTATTACTGAGGAGTCAGAGGTTAGTATTGTAAATCACCCTAAGTTCTGTCTGCCGTGCTGATTCTTTCATGCTTCCTCGGCTCAATAGAGGGGGAGGGAGAGGAGGCTGCTAGTGCACTGCACTTAACTAAACTTACCATATACATTCATTGCTCACTGTCCTGCAAAGTCTGTCTGTATGTACTGTATCTATTCCATCTAATATCTAATAGTCTAATCTAGTCTGTCTATCTATCGAATATCTATGTAAGTCTGTATACTGTTTATAGATCTAATCTAGTCTGTACATTCCCTCTTTAAATGAGAGAGAAGGGGTAGGTTATAATGGATAATGTACCCCTTACTGTAAATTAATTGGATATTAGAAGTTACCCCGGAGTTCCGTTCCCTGTATAAAAGCACTCGGCCTGCGGCCTCGTGCTTCTATATGGTCACGGAACTCCTCGGTGACTTCTAATATCCTTATAATTTACAGTAGGGGGTACATTATCCACTATATAAACTTTAGGTACATTACTCTACTGTAATGTTTCAAGACGCCAGCAGCAGATCCACAATCCTGCAGCTTTTTCCCTGTGTCCTCTCCGGCTTTAGTAATGGAGTTATATAATGTCTTATATATTACAGAGGGTGCCAAGTACAATAAAAATATTTGGTGTTGTGCAACTATAAGAGGATTCCAATTTAGTAATACTGTGCAGACAAATGCAACTAGGATATCTAGGATTTCTAGTATATATTTAATTTGGCTTGACAAAGCCAAATTACTGTTCTTTCTATTTCTTTTTCTTCTTTTCTTCTTCCGTTTTATTCTTCCGCTTTTTTGGACCGTATCTCCTCCCACAGTTTGTGAGCTAGAGACATGAAATCCGGTACAGACGTGCGGGGCATATAGGAGAAGTGTGCTATCTTCTAGCTAAGGAATCCGCGGAAGCGGCTAATTTCCGGACATTTTTTCCTATAGACTATAATGGTAACAATCCTCAAATGTGAATATTTCAAAACTGTTTTTTTCATGGTCATAAATACAAATGGTGATACCCCCAACCCCCCACACAGACCCAGGTACACCCACCTACTGACCTACCTTTCCATTCCCATGGAAGCCATATTTAAAGGGTAACTAAAGTAAAAAAACTAATTTAGATTTATCCTCAATAAAAGATAGTTTTATGGTTGTAAACACAAAAAAGACATACCCCCCAACCAGACCCAGGTACACACACCTACTGATCTACTTATCCATTACTGTGGAAGCCATACTTTAAAGGGTAACTAAAGTCAAAAAAGCAAATTTTGATCAATAATCAAAAAACTTTGTTTTTTTAACCCCCAACGTGATAAAGGTATACACAGCTACTGACCTACCCCTCCATTACTGTTGCAGCCATACGTAAAGGGTAACTAAAGTTAAAAAAAACTCATTTTGACCAATCATCAAAAAAGTTAGTATTTTATCCCCCAACCTGATATGAATACACACACACCAACTGACCTACCTTTAATGCATGTGACATATTTAAAGGGTAAGTAAAAAACAACAATGTCCTCTTCATTGACATTATTGAGTTTTAAAATCTGCAGCACAAACACACAAATTCCCTTCCAAAATGCAGTCTTTCAAGCCAAATTCAAAGTTTATACTTAAACTTTCCCTTTCTAGTTCTATATATAATAAAGTTAATAGAAAATACAATGTAGTCTGTTTATCTTTATTTAGTATACACATTAATCTAAGTAAATATGATGATTTTACAGGTTTTAGGAAGCTCTGTAACAGTGCAGTGCTGTTATAGACATTGATTTACTGCCTTCCACATACCCAGAGCAAAACCGGTATTAAAGCCTGAGAATTTCACTGGCACAATATGTCAGGTTTTAATTCAAAGGCGAGACATGATTTATACTTCTACCTTGCTTTATAAAGAACATTGAGCCACCTTGTGCAGAGGCAATGCAGGAAATATTTGCTGTTTTTACTGGTTTTATGCAACATCCTTATCAAACTTTGACCATTACAACCCTTTGACTTTGAAACTGTGTGGTTTGGGAACTCACCATATGCTGAAAGGGAATCAGACAGATTAAGATCCATTATAGCAGTAAATGTGTCACAAATTTTGCATTGTTGGTTTAGCTTTGTCCAAGGGAAGGTTTGATGAATAAAAATCCCCTTTAAACTGTATTATAAATTAGGTTCTGGGAAAATGAGATAAACCCCGATCAGAGACATGATCAGCTGGTTTGCAAGTGGTGCTACATTTTAATTAAAGTATTTAATTTATTGTTAATTCAGCACTTAAAAATTGTATTTCTATGGTAATATACAGCACTGGAAATGCATACATGCCTGGTTTCCTCCTCCTTATATCAGCAGAACAATTAAAGGTTAATACTTTCAGGGGATTTGTTACTAAAGGCTGATAAAAACATGCGATCGGCCAAAACGGACGCAAATAAGTGCCCATACACATCACGATTGTTGGCCGAAAACAGCACTCATACACACCGTGCATTGCGGGTCAGCCCTCATGATCGCATGTGTGTAGAGCCTTAAGAAATTAAATAAGATAGGGGAGTATAAGTGCTCCCCTTCACTTATATGCAAATAAGGAATGGAGAATTCTGGGTAATTACCATTGCCTCCTAATAATAAAGGAATTTTCCTAATGTAACTCGCAAACCCAACAGCCCCTCTCTCCTGACAGTTCACTTGTGTTTTAAATTATTTTTTTTATTACATGATTTTATTAGTTTTTGTAGGAGAACCACATCTTCTTAAGCATGGAGTGCAAAATCTAGACATGGTACAAACTGAAGGACAGATGGACCTTCCAAAATCAATTAACATAGGGCGTATTTAATAAAGCATACAGAGTATTGCAAATCTATATCTTCCTAAATAAATTAACATAGGGCGTATTTAATAAAGCATACAGAGTATTGCAAATCTATATCTTCCTAAATAAATTAACATAGGGCGTATTTATTAAAGCATACAGAGTATTGCAAATCTATATCTTCCTAATAATTAAACATAGGGCGTATTTAATAAGCATACAGAGTATTGCAAATCATATCTTCCTAAATAAATTAACATAGGGTGTATTATTAAAGCATACAGAGTATTGCAAATCTATATCTTCCTAAATAAATTAACATAGGGCGATTTATTAAAGATACAGAGTATTGCATCTATACCTTCCTAATAAATTAACATAGGGCGTATTTTAAAGCATAAGAGTATTGCAAATCTATATCTTCTAAATAAATTAACATAGGGCGTATTATAAAGCATATAGATATTGCAAATCTATATCTTCCTAAATAATAACATAGGGCGTATTTATTAAAGCATACAGGTATTGCAAATCTATATCTTCCTAAATAAATTAACATAGGGCGTATTAATAAAGATACAGGTATTGAAATCTATCTTCCTAAATAAATTAACATAGGGCGTATTTATTAAAGCATACAGAGTATTGCAAATCTATATCTTCCTAATAAATTAACATAGGGTGTATTTATTAAAGCATACAGAGTATTGCAAATCTATACCTTCCTAAATAAATTAACATAGGGTGTATTTTAAAGCATACAGATATTGCAAATCTATACCTTCCTAATAAAATTAACATAGGGTGTATTTATTAAAGCATACAGAGTATTGCAAATCTATACCTTCCTAAATAATTAACATAGGGGGTATTATTAAAGCATACAGAGTTTGCAAATCTTTACCATCCATAAAAAATTAACATAGGGTGATTTATTAAGCATACAGAGTATTGCAAATCTTTACCTTCCTAAATAAATTAACATAGGGTGTATTTATTAAAGTATACAGAGTATTGCATATCTATACCTTCCTAATAAATTAACATAGGGTGTATTATTAAAGCACTACAGAGTATTGCAAATCTATACTTCCTAAATAAATTAACATAGGGTGTATTTATTAAAGCATACAGAGTATTGCAAATCTATATTTTCCTAAATAAATTAACATAGGGGCGTATTTATTAAAGCATACAGAGTATTGCATATCTATACTTCCTAAATAATTAATAGGGCGTATTTATTAAGCATCAGAGTATTGCAAATCTGACCTTCCTAAATAAATTAACATAAGGTTTATTATAAGCATACAGAGTATTGCAAATCTGACTTCCTAAATAAATTAACATAAGGTTTATTTTAAAGCTATAGAGTATTGCAAATCTGGAACTTTCAAATAAATTAACAAGGGTGTTTTATTAGCATACAGAGTATTGCAAATCTATATCTTCCTAAAAAATTAACATAGGGGTATTTATTAAAGCATACAGAGTATTGCAAATCTATATCTTCCTAAATAAATTAACATAGGGCTATTTATTAAAGTATACAGAGTATTGCAATATATATCTTCCTAAATAAATTAACATAGGGCGTATTTATTAAAGCATACAGGTATTGCATATCTATACTTCCTAAATAAATTAACATAGGGTATTTAATAAAGCATACAGAGTATTGCAAATCTATATCTTCCTAAAAAATTAACATAGGGGTATTTATTAAAGAATCAGAGTATTGCAAAATCTGGAACTTCCTAAATAAATTAACATAGGGTGTATTTAATAAAGCATACAGAGTATTGCAATCTATATCTTCCTAAAAAATTAAGATGGTGTATTTATTAAAGCATACAGAGTATTGCAATCTATATCTTCCTAAATAAATTAACATAGGGTGTATTTATTAAAGCATACAGGTATTGCAAATCTATATCTTCCTAAATAAATTAACATAGGGCGTATTTATTAAAGCATACAGAGTATTGCAAATCTATACCTTCCTAATAAATTAACATAGGGGCGTTTATTAAAGCATACAGAGTATTGCAAATCTATATCTTCCTAAAAAATTAACATAGGGTTATTTATTAAAGCATACAGAGTATTGCAAATCTTACCTTCCTAAATAAATTAACATAGGGCATTTATAAAGCATACAGAGTATTGCAAATCTTACCTTCCTAAATAAATTAACATAGGGTCGTATTTATTAAGTATACAGAGTATGCAAACTTTACCCCTAAATAAATTAACATAGGGCGTATTTATTAAAGCATACAGAGTATTGCAAATCTGGACTTCCTAAATAAATTAACATAGGGCGTATTTATTAAAGCTACAGAGTATTGCAAATCTGGAATTCCTAAATAATTAACATAGGGTCGTATTATTAAAGTAACAGAGTATTGCAAATCTATATCTTCCTAAATAAATTAACATAGGGCGTATTTATTAAAGCATATAGAGTATTGCAAATCTATATCTTCCTAAATAAATTAACATAGGGCGTATTTAATAAAGCATACAGAGTATTGCAAATCTATATCTTCCTAAATAAATTAACATAGGGCGTATTTAATAAAGCATACAGAGTATTGCAAATCTATATCTTCCTAAAAAATTAACATAGGGCGGTATTTATTAAAGATACAGAGTATTGCTTCTATACCTTCCTAATAAATTAACATAGGGCGTATTTTAAAGCATATAGAGTATTGCAAATCTATATCTTCCTAAATAAATTAACATAGGGCGTATTATAAAGCATATAGATATTGCAAATCTATATCTTCCTAAATAATAACATAGGCGTATTTAATAAAGCATACAGGTATTGCAAATCTATATCTTCCTAAATAAATTAACATAGGGCGTATTAATAAAGTATACAGGTATTGAAATCTATCTTCCTAAATAAATTAACATAGGGCGTATTTATTAAAGCATACAGAGTATTGCAAATCTATATCTTCCTAATAAATTAACTAGGGTGTATTTATTAAAGCATACAGAGTATTGCAAATCTATACCTTCCTAAATAAATTAACATAGGGTGTATTTTAAAGCATACAGATATTGCAAATCTATACCTTCCTAATAAATTAACATAGGGTGTATTTATTAAAGCATACAGAGTATTGCAAATCTATACCTTCCTAAATAATTAACATAGGGGTATTATTAAAGCATACAGATTTGCAAATCTTTACCATCCTAATAAAAAATTAACATAGGGTGGATTTATTAAAGCATACAGAGTATTGCAAATCTTTACCTTCCTAAATAAATTAACATAGGGTGTATTTATTAAAGTATACAGAGTATTGCAATCTATACCTTCCTAATAAATTAACATAGGGTGTATTTATTAAAGCTACAGAGTATTGCAAATCTATACTTCCTAAATAAATTAACATAGGGTGTATTTATTAAAGCATACAGAGTATTGCAAATCTATATCTTCCAAAAAATTAACATAGGGGGTATTTATTAAAGCATACAGAGTATTGCAATCTATACTTCCTAAATAATTAATAGGGCGTATTTATTAAGCATCAGAGTATTGCAAATCTACTTCCTAAATAAATTAACATAGGTTTATTATAAGCATACAGAGTATTGCAAATCTACTTCCTAAATAAATTAACATAAGGTTTATTTTAAAGCTATAGAGTATTGCAAATCTAACTTTCAAATAAATTAACAAGGGTGTTTTATTAAAGCATACAGAGTATTGCAAATCTATATCTTCCTAAAAAATTAACATAGGGTGTATTTATTAAAGCATACAGAGTATTGCAAATCTATATCTTCCTAAATAAATTAACATAGGGCGTATTTATTAAAGATACAGAGTATTGCAATATATATCTTCCTAAATAAATTAACATAGGGCGTATTTATTAAAGCATACAGGTATTGCATATCTATACCTTCCTAAATAAATTAACATAGGGTATTTATTAAAGCATACAGAGTATTGCAAATCATATCTTCCTAAATAAATTAACATAGGGGTATTTATTAAAGATCAGAGTATTGCAAAATCTGGAACTTCCTAAATAAATTAACATAGGGTGTATTTATAAAGCATACAGAGTATTGCAATCTATATCTTCCTAAAAAATTAAATGGTGTATTTATTAAAGCATACAGAGTATTGCAATCTATATCTTCCTAAATAAATAACATAGGGTGTATTTATTAAAGCATACAGGTATTGCAAATCTATATCTTCCTAAATAAATTAACATAGGGCGTATTTATTAAAGCATACAGAGTATTGCAAATCTATACCTTCCTAAATAAATTAACATAGGGGCGTTTATTAAAGCATACAGAGTATTGCAAATCTATATCTTCCTAAAAAATTAACATAGGGTGTATTTATTAAAGCATACAGAGTATGCAAATCTACCTTCCTAAATAAATAACATAGGGCATATTTATAAAGCATACAGAGTATTGCAAATCTTACCTTCCTAAATAAATTAACATAGGGTCGTATTTATTAAGTATACAGAGTATGCAAACTTTACCCCTAAATAAATTAACATAGGGTGTATTTATTAAAGCATACAGAGTATTGCAAATCTACTTCCTAAATAAATTAACATAGGGCGTATTTATTAAAGCATACAGAGTATTGCAAATCTGAACTTCCTAAATAATTAACATAGGGTCGTATTATTAAAGTAACAGAGTATTGCAAATCTTTACCTTCCTAAATAAATAACATAGGGTGTATTTATTAAAGCATACAGAGTATTGCAAATCTTACCTTCCTAAATAAATTAACATAGGGTGTATTATTAAAGCATACAGAGTATTGCAAATCTATACCTTCCTAAATAAATAACATAGGGTGTATTTATTAAAGCATACAGAGTATTGCAATCTATTCTTCCTAAATAAATTAACATAGGGTGTATTTATTAAAGCATACAGAGTATTGGGCCAAAAAAAAAAAAAAAAAAAATCTATCTTCCTAAATAAATTAACATAGGGCGTATTTAATAAAGCATACAGAGTATTGCAAATCTATATCTTCCTAAATAAATTAACATAGGGCGTATTTATTAAAGCATACAGAGTATTGCATATCTATACCTTCCTAAATAAATTAACATAGGGCGTATTTAATAAAGCATATAGAGTATTGCAAATCTATATCTTCCTAAATAAATTAACATAGGGGCGTATTTATTAAAGCATACAGAGTATTGCAAATCTGGAACTTCCTAAATAAATTAACATAGGGTGTATTTAATAAAGCATACAGAGTATTGCAAATCTATATCTTCCTAAAAAAATTAAGATAGGGCGTATTTATTAAAGTATACAGAGTATTGCAAATCTATATCTTCCTAAATAAATTAACATAGGGTGTATTTATTAAAGCATACAGAGTATTGCAAATCTATACCTTCCTAAATAAATTAACATAGGGTGTATTTATTAAAGCATACAGAGTATTGCAAATCTATACCTTCCTAAATAAATTAACATAGGGTGTATTTATTAAAGCATACAGAGTATTGCAAATCTATACTCCTAAATAAATTAACATAGGGGTTTTAATTAAAGCATACAGAGTATTGCAAATCTATCTTCCTAAATAAATTAACATAGTTTTTTTATTAAAGCATCAGAGTATTGCAAATCTTACCTCCTAAATAAATTAACATAGGTGTATTTATTAAAGCATGAGTATTGCAAATCTTACCTTCCTAAATAATTACCATAGGGTGTATTTTAAAGCTCAGAGTATTGCAATCTATACTTCCTAAATAAATTAACATAGGGTGTATTTATTAAAGCATACAGAGTATTGCAATCTATTCTTCCTAATAAATTAACATAGGGTGTATTTATTAAACTACAGAGTATTGCAAATCTATTTTCCTAAATAAATTAACATAGGGGTATTTATTAAAGCTACAGAGTATTGCAATCTATATCTTCCTAAATAAATTAACATAGGGTGTATTTATTAAGCATACAGAGTATTGCAAATCTAACCTTCCTAAATAAATTAACATAGGTTTATTTTTAAAGCATACAGAGTATTGCAAATCTACCTTCCTAAATAAATTAACATAGGTTTATTTATTAACATCTAGAGTATTGCAAATCTACTTTCAAAATAATTAACATAGGGTGTATTTATTAAAGCATACAGAGTATTGCAAATCATATCTTCCTAAATAATTAACATAGGGTGGATTTATTAAAGCATACAGAGTATTGCAAATCTATATCTTCCTAAATATTACATAGGGCGTATTATTAAGTATCAGATTATTGCAAATCTATACTTCCTAAATAATTAACATAGGGCGTATTTATAAGCATACAGGTATTGCAATCATACCTTCCTAATAAATTAACATAGGGGTATTTAATAAGCATACAAGTATTGCAAATCTATATCTTCCTAAATAAATTAACATAGGGCGTATTTATTAAAGCATACAGAGTATTGCAAATCTTACTTCCTAATAAATTAACATAGGGTGTATTATTATAAAGCTACAGAGTATTGCAAATCTATATCTTCCTAAATAAATTAAATAGGGTGTATTTATTAAAGCATACAGAGTATTGCAATCTATATCTTCCTAAATAAATTACAATAGGGTGTATTATTAAGCATACAGAGTATTGCAAATCTATTCTTCCTAAATAAATAACATAGGGGTATTTATTAAAGCATACAGAGTATTGCAAATCTATACTTCCTAAATAATTAACATAGGGCGTATTTATAAAGCAACAGTATTGCAAATCTATATCTTCCTAATAAATTAACATAGGGTTATTTATTAAAGCATACAGAGTATTGCAAATCTTTACCTTCCTAAATAAATTAACATAGGGGCTATTTATTAAAGCATACAGAGTATTGCAAATCTTTACTTCCTAAATATTAACATAGGGTGTATTTATTAAAGTATACAGAGTATGCAAATCTTTACCTTCCTAAATAAATTAACATAGGGTGTATTTATAAAGCATACAGAGTATTGCAAATCTAACTTCCTAAATAATTAACATAGGGCGTATTTTTAAAGCATACAGAGTATTGCAAATCTACTCCCTAAATAAATTAACTAGGGTCGTATTTATTAAAGTATACAGAGTATTGACATCTTTACCTTCCTAAATAAATAACATAGGTGTATTTATTAAAGCATACAGAGTTTGCAATCTTTCCTTCCTAAATAAATTAACTAGGGTGTATTTATTAAAGCATACAGAGTATTGCAATCTATACCTTCCTAAATAAATTAACATAGGGGTATTTATTAAAGCATACAAGTATTGCAATCTATATCTTCCAAATAAATTAACATAGGGTGTATTTATTAAAGCTACAGAGTATTGCAAATCTATTCTTCCTAAATAAATTAACTAGGGTGTATTTATTAAAGCATACAGAGTATTGCAATCTTTACCTTCCTAATAAATAACATTAGGGGGGGGGGGGGGCGTATTATTAAAGCATACAGAGTATTGCAAATCTGGACCTTCCTAAATAAATTAACATAGGGCGTATTTATTAAAGTATACAGAGTATTGCAAATCTGGACCTTCCTAAATAAATTAACATAGGGCGTATTTATTAAAGTATACAGAGTATTGCAAATCTGGATCTTCCTAAATAAATTAACATAGGGTGTATTTATTAAAGCATAGTTTTTCAAAACCAAAGTTTCTCTGGGGAAACTTATTGAAGTCAATGAAAGGCAACATTTTGCTATTACTATGATTTATTTGAAAGGCCAATAGCAATATTAAAACTGTACTAGTCTAGCATACGACATTGGAAAATGCAATAGGGAACAACCAATTAGCAAAAGATTTTAGGCAAGAGAAACAAAATGTCAGCTCCCATTCATATGTATAAAAACAGAAAAAATGTTGGTTAGTGGACTGGCTGACCAGCTGGCTGATTGACTGGTTGGTTTATAATATAGTATAATATAGTATAGTACAGTATAGTATAGTACAGTATAGTATAGTATAGTGTAGTACAGTACAATATAGTAGAGTACAGTACAGTATAGTATAGTACAGTACAGTATAGTACAGTACAGTACAGTGTAGTATAGTACAGTACAGTATAGTATAGTACAGTATAGTATAGTATAGTACAGTGTAGTACAGTATAGTATAGTACAGTACAGTATAGTACAATACAGTACAGTGTAGTATAGTACAGTATAGTATAGTACAGTATAGTATAGTACAGTACAGTACAGTGTAGTACAGTATAGTATAGTACAGTACAGTATAGCATAGTACAGTACAGTATAGTACAGTATAGTACAGTATAGTATAGTACAGTACAGTACAGTGTAGTATAGTACAGTATAGTATAGTACAGTATAGTATAGTACAGTACAGTATAGTACAGTACAGTGTAGTATAGTACAGTATAGTATAGTACAGTACAGTATAATATAGTACAGTACAGTACAGTATAGTATAGTACAGTATAGTACAGTACAGTACAGTATAGTATAGTATAGTACAATATAGTATAGTACAGTATAATATAGTACAGTACAGTATTTTATAGTATAGTACAGTATAGTATAGTACAGTACAGTATAATATAGTACAGTACAGTATAGTATATTATAGTATAGTATACTGCAGTATAGTACAGTATAGCATAGTACAGTACAGTATAGTATAGTGCAGTATAGTATAGTACAGTATAGTATAGTGCAATATAGTATAGTACAGTACAGTACTGTATAGTATAGTATAGTACAGTACAGTATAATATGGTACAGTACAGTATAGTATAGTATAGTATAGTATAGTATAGTGCAGTATAGTATAGTGTAGTATAGTATTGTATAGTATAGTATAAAGACATACGTCCATCCAGTTCAACCTACTCAGCAAAAACCTCATTTGGTTGTGGGTAGGCTGGCTATTCCCATACCAATGTAAATATGCAATGAACAGCTCTGTCTCTTCTTACTCAAACTGTCACCTCTCCCTACACTCCAACCCATTGACAAATGGCTGTGCCAGGGGGGTGGCTCTGAATAAAATAGCCATGACTGGCTGTCCCAGACCTACTTGGGGCCATGTAAAAAAGTGTGAAAAGTTTTGTGGTGAAATCAATTTTGCAGAGAACCACAAACTATCTCTAACAGTTATTTAATGACAGCCTCAAAAAATAATGAGTTGGTAAAATACAAACTTTTATAATACAGGTACAATACAGGTAAAATACAAACCTGTATTGTTATGCTAAGGCAGCAATGCTATAGATAACCTATGCAAAATATAGCTTATGTGGCTTCTTTAAAGGGTATGTTGACCCGCAAACAAACTTTTGCATGCTGTCATCTGTCCGGTTTCTGTGCTTTTTACTTGCACGGAAGCTGCAGAAGGCACTGGACAGAGAGGCTGCATGCAAAAGTTTGTTTGGGGGTGGACGTGTCCTTTAATAACAATATATAATTGTATATGTTGATAACTTAGTTAACTTTTAATAAAACGTAACCAAGCAACAAGTACACATCAAAGATTTTTTAATAAACAAACACAATTTGAAAAGTAAATGAATTTATACTAGCAATACAACATATCCTCCTTCTATATCCTTTCATTACCAACCCCCCCCCCCATTAAAATGGAATTTCAGTTATTTAATTTTACTTCTTCTTTGAAACACGTCCAGCCTGCGGTGTGTTCTAATGTGGAGGAACAGGAATAAGGAAGAGGATACTGAAACACTGGTTGTATACATTGGAGGTAGATCTTTCTTTCATTGGATGTGAAGCTAATTAACATTACAATAGAAGCAATGGGTGGATATGAAAGAGAAATTGCCAATTCATAGTAAACAATCTTTCTACACGCAAGGCAGGATCCAGGACCTTAGGATAAATATCACCCGGTGTAAGATTTGTTACTAGTTCTTAAAGGACAACTAAAGCCACAGAACAACACTGAACCAGAAGGCAGAACACCTTGATATATAAACAGTAATCTGTACCTTACCTCTTATTTTGATACGGGTGCTGGGAAATTTACCTAAATAATATATGGTTTGTGCTTTACTTCACAGCATTCTAATATCAGACAGTTTGGTCAATGACCGTTATGTTCTGCACATGCTCAGTCCTTAGCTATTGCAGAAACTTGTTACAGTTGGTCACACCCATTAATAATCTCTAGCCAATCCTTTTACAGGACAGATAAAGCAAGAAAGCATGTGACTGAGGTCAGGAGGTGTGGTCTGGCACTGCACATACACACAGATACTTCATCCAGTTCTTAACAGGCTTACATTTACTTTAATACAATTAACTGATGTGGTATTTTATAGCTTATTGGTGTTTTTAGGGGGTTGTTTTCAGATTCTGGAGTACAAAAAATTGGGTTTAGTTCTCCTTTAACCTGTATACGATGCTGAACGTTGCTCGCCTTGGCCTTATTTAAATAATCCTGTGCTTACTGTCTCAGTATCTGCTGCGTGCGCTTGTATACAGTATATGCCACAGGGTGATACAGAACTTTGACCTACAGGTGCGTGATTGTTAACCAGCGGCACAGGTCTCCCATATCAAAGGTCGGCCCTGGCAGATTCTATGATTTGAAAGCTCTGCTTTTATTTCCCTGCAGATTTGTTCCATTATGTATCATACATACATAAGATTTAGAATACCCAATACATTCTGATGGAAATATGAAGGAGAGATTGACCCTTTTCTTTATTTTAGGAAGTTCCTGTAGCTTAACCATATCAAACAGCCAACTAACAATGCAAGAACTGCAGATTGATTTCCAGCCTTCTTGGAAACAAGACAAGAGTTCAGAGGATCCCCAGAATGCCTTTCATTTAACCTACAGAGACAATAATACTGTAAAGCAGTAACAGACTGTCACTCTTTCTAGATCGCATGTTAAATGTCCCTTCTTCCTGTAAGAGAAAAATGACTAAAGTTTAAAGGAGAAAGATCCCCAAAATTTTAAAAGCAATCGTTGTCAAGT
>CM033469.1:369801170-369861170 GCA_019447015.1 Hymenochirus boettgeri | reverse complement strand
GTGTTCTAATCTCAGACTAGCAACCAATCGTCAGAAAAAAATTTCAGACCGCCACCATTCTGTAGAACCAGTTTCGTTGCTGGAGATCTGATTTGGGTGTCCACCCGAAATATTCCTCTACGCCAAGCTTCCGCTAAACTAGGTCATACATTTATTGGTCCTTACCCTATTGAACAACAGATCAATAGGGTGACCTATAAGGTAATGTTACCTAAAGTCTTTAAAAATACTAGCACTTTTCATGTATCTTTACTCAAACCAGCCAATAATACGGATCTTTTGGATGTTCCTCCATCCTCTGTGGAAGTTCAAGGTGAAGCAGAATACGAAGTTGACAGGATTTTGGATTCCCGAAATGTTCAAAACTCTCTTCAATACCTTGTGGACTGGAAGGGCTATGGTCCTGAGGAAATATCTTGGGTTCTTGTTCGGAATATTCATGCAAAAGAATTGATCAAGTTCCATGATGACTTTCCTGAAAAACCAAGTAGTAAGTGTCCAGAGGCCCCTCCTCAAGGGGGGGTTAATGTAACAAAGTACGTACCTGTTCAGGGATTCCGCAGTGGGTCCGTCCGGTCTTGGCACTCTGTCGCGGGTGACATCACGCGGCCAGCGTCTTCGTGCGCGAGCACGACCGCATTTGCTCGGGCACCCGCCCAGTCTTCTTCCAGCACTGTGGGACGCATACAGACACTGCTCCTTACCTCCTCCGTCCTTCCAGGTCATTAATTAGACAGAGGAGAGCTAATTAATTTACATTCACCTATACCTGCATTATTTAAGCCCCTCGGCCCATTGCTCCTTGCCTGATATCGCAGTTAGTTTATCTATATTGCTCATGGTGTGTTTTTCTCGTATATTCTCTGTTACTGACCTGTTTTTTGACTCCGATTCGTATCTGCCTGCCCCGACCTCTGCTCGTTCCTGACTACGCTTTTTGCTCAACCCTCTGTACCGTGCCTGGCGGCCTGATTCCTAGTTTTGACCTCTTGCTCTGTTTTCTGACTCCGCTCTTGCCTGCTCCTAGTCTGTATCTTCTATTTTGGTCTCTGACCTGTGTATCTCTCCTTGTGCTTTGCCTGTCTGTTTCACTTCGGACTTCTCCAGTATTCCCGGCCTCAGTTTGGATACCTTGCACTCTAAGTCCAGGGGGCAACCGTGTTCGGTGAGGCGCAACTAACTTTCCCCACGATCAAGAAAATGGTGGGTTTCCACATCGAGTTTTTGCTACATTCGAAGGTTATGGCCAAACTTGAGTGTTACCGAAAGATACATTTAAGGGTTACCGAACAATAAATTCGAGGGTTACCAAAATTGAAGGCTATATTCGAGGGTTACTGATTCGAGAATTCAATAATTATTGAATTTTCAATAACTATCAAGAAAAAGTTTGTTAGTTTGAAAAAGCTGAAATATTTCTTAGTATAATATTTCTTAGGAAGTTCTTAAAGTCCGAGTTTGTCCGAACTATTAAAGTTCGGGTCGATCTCAGGTTCGGTTCTAGCCCATCTCTAGTCACAACCAAGGAATGCTGGGTAATTTTTAAACATCTGCATGTTGGACATCCCTGGTATAAATTATTAAGCTAAGAGGTGCAACAAAAATGCCTGAGCTATTTATTTTCCTTAACCAATCAGATTCTTACTGGTCTACTGCAGTTAGAAATTATTTGAGAAATTTATTTAAGTGCCTGATTGGCTGGTCAGATTTAGCCCCTATCAGAGGTGAACAGAGATGAACCCAGTGTGTGCATGAAGCGGGGGATAAATTTGTTTTACCTGCAGTTTGTGGGGTTAACATTCTCTACCTGTAATAAGTACTTGTGAAAAAGCCGAGGCATAGGTGCAGTTTGTGGGGTTAACATTGCGTGTGTATTTAGAAACTCTCTATCTGTAATAGGTGCTTGTGAGAAAGATGGAACAAAGGTCAAGTACCCCCAGGCACATTAATTGGTTTCATGTAAACGTGCTGGAACCAGTGAAACTTTGTCATAAGTATGGGCAGTGCTCTCTGAGAAACAGATGTTCACAGAAGAAAGGGCTTTGCTATTATCTATTACTGTAGGGCAATGATAATACCAGCTAAAAGGCTCACTAAACATTTTCAGAATAATAACATGGCTGTTACTTGTACTGTCCCTTTAGTAACAGAGAAACATACATATATGTATAATTTTTTACATGGGCTTTCTGCATTCCCTTATTATCAATGGGGGAATAACAGTTCGAAAAGTTCAGATAAATAATAAATAAACTAATGCTGGTAACCTACTGTAAATGGCTGTGGCTCCTGATAAATGGTCTGAGGAACACGTCACAGCCGGAAGAATAGCAAAAAGGCGGAAGTAGCGCACTTGCTCCCTACTTTCATTTTTCCACAGCCCGTTTTTGTCTTGAATTCTTGAATTCGGCCATTCAATAATCCTCAAAAAATAAAAATAAAATATTCAAATATGATTGGTTAATGTGAGATCATATGATTGCAATCATTGAAATTTTAACCCTACAGCAAACCTATATAAAGAGGTGCAAACCCCTGCGGAACTCAGAAGTTATCAGAGTGATGGCAGAAGAAAGAAGAATTAAGAAAGACTACATTGGCATCGCCCAGGGTTGGCAACATCGGCGAAGTTGGTGTCGCTGGCAAAGAAGAAGAAAGAAGACGCCACGGGGCTCTTCTAAGAGCCAATGGGGGTCCTGGTTTCGAGCTGCAGGACCCCCAACAAAGGCACTCAGTGCTGCTACGGCACTTCTAAGGGCCACAATGGTCCTTCTAAGGAACTGGGAGGGGGGCCCGGGTTGAGCTGCAGGACCCCCAAACATCCAGCTGCGGGATTTTCGGACATTCACTTGTCCTCCAACGGCCAAATGTGGGAATCTTCGAACTGAGGATTCTCGCATTCGGTCATTCGAGTATTACTGATAGTTCAAAAGTCCTTGAACATTCGAGGATTTTCAAAAATAATTCTGCGATTTCGGAAAAAGATAGTTCGAGTTCGTCCGAACTCATAAAGTTTGGTCCATCACTGATTATGAGGTTTATTTAATAATTTGCCAGCAACCAATGAGATGATACCTTTAAACTAGTCATCAACCCAAACATTTGATAGTAACTTATTGGTTGCTGCAAATTAACAATACAGGCAAAATTTTGCTACTCATATTCAAGTGTACATACAAATGTGCGCTATTAAAAATCTCATGCCTTTCAAACAAGCCTAGGGTGATGTGCGTTGCTGTTGTCAATCCAAAGTTATAGGCGGGGCCCATGATGCAGCCAATGATTAGAGATGAACCTGAACTCGAACCTGGTTCTGAATCTGAACTTTTTAAAGTTAATTATAGAATGTTCGAGAATTTTCGAATTGAAAAATTTTAATTTTTGAATTTCCATTTTGTTCATTGATATGTGTTCCCCAGATCATTTAGCAGGTTCCTGAGACATTTACAGTTACCATTGCTACTTATACCTTAATTTTAGGCGGAACTTTCAGATTTTTTAACTCTAATTGACTTCAATGGATCCACTTGCGGATTTTCAAATTTTTGTATTTTTCCGAAAATCTGCTTATCTGCAAGTGGAATGGATTTCTTTCCATTCATTGACCATCTCTACTGATGATGCTCTGTTTCAGCAGCAGGATTAAATGAGCATGTTCAGGGGCTTTCTGGTGATGTCACAACTATGTAAGCATGAAGCACCTCTCTTTATACTGCTGTAAAGGTTCGCACACACGTGCAATCATGGGTGCCGACCCGCAACGTTTCGGCCGATAATTGTGCCGTGTATGGGCACTTTCTCGGGCAAAAGGGCACTCGATCGAAGAACCGCCTGGCCGGTCGGGCACTGATCCCCAACCGAATGGCTGTTATTGCAGAGAAAGTGCCCATACATCATACATGGCACGATTATCGCCCGAAACGGCTGCTCATACATACATACATACATACGAGTTGGCACCTGCAATCTCACGTGTGTACGAACCTTTCGTTTGGATAGACTGCAGCTAGAGCCATGATCCTGGGGTTATTTTAAAGGTAGAAATGTGCTTTTTAATAGAGGGCACTTACGGTATATGGAGACCACAGTTCCCATTTAAATAAGACCCACATTGCTCTCTGTAAATTAGATCAACCCCTAACATTGGTTCACTGACAAGGGGGAAACGTATTCCTGCAATAAGCTTACAGCTTGAAGGTTACCAGCACAAACTAGATATCCCCATTCCTCTGTACAATACAGAACCACAATAGCAATTCTACACAACGGGGAGGTGTGTACCACCTGCATCTTTATTACAAACAACTACAGGTCCCTGGTGATGTTCTGGGTTCTGTCTGACATTGAGAAGCTTAAAAGGGTTTATTCCCATGCAAAGGGGAAACTCTCCTATAACTAAAATAGCTATGTTATTTGTTTCTTTCCACTAAGGGTCAACTTCCTAAAAGGAAACCACCAATGTAGAGCGTGTCCTGGGCTTCCTGTTCCCACAATTACCATCCGTTCTTTGGCTGGGAGATCCCTCCTTAGTTATTTAAGGGATGTCCTATTGCTCTTCTCTTAGCAGTGTTTACCATGAGCTGTAAAAATATCAAATGTAAAAACGAAATGACAAAGCATGTGTGTTGGTAAACGTAAATGCAAATTACAGACGTTCACCGAAAAATGTCCTGGGAAAATGTGAAAGTTACTTTGTTACTAATATGTATGTGTTGTTTTTTTAAATTGCCCTTCTGCTGTGTCATATTCCAGTCCTGACTTAAATTTAGGCTGAGTGAATAACAATTTGATTGGTTTAAAGATTTTTTTTTTCTTTACTTTTTCTTAGTTAGTTAGTTTGGTTTTATAAAGCGAATTTATATTGAATTCCATTACTGGAAACTATAAGTCTTTCTAACCATTTTTTTGTTGGTCAGTCCCCTATCTCTTAATAAAGTATATATCATTTTCAGCAAGTGTCTATTTATCACAAAATCTTATACCGAGTGCAGTTTTGCTAGATAGTTGGTATGTGAATTGCATGGTGGGACATTTCCTCTCCCAGTGGCTCATACGAGCACGCTTGACTTCACAAATAGTCATATCAGATACAAGGATGAGTTGTCTTATCCTTAAAGGTAGGGGGATACTGAGCCTGAGTAAAACAATTACCTATATACTCAAGTGTAAGCTGACCCGAGTATAAGCCGAGGCACTCATTTTTGCCTTAAAAAATAGGAAAGACTGATTGACTTGAGTATAAGCCAAGGGTAGAAATCATGACCACTACTGCCTTCTGATTCTAATAAAAATCAAACAATAACCAATAAACAATAACCCCCAATTCCTTGCTACATTTGTAAATGTTTGGAAACTACAACTCCCAGCATGCTTTGGTTGCTGAGAGTTGTAGTTTCTGAACATCTG
Organism: Hymenochirus boettgeri; assembly: GCA_019447015.1. Classification (NCBI taxonomy): domain Eukaryota; kingdom Metazoa; phylum Chordata; class Amphibia; order Anura; family Pipidae; genus Hymenochirus; species Hymenochirus boettgeri. The sequence goes on along the minus strand of CM033469.1, from coordinate 369,855,764 downwards.
TATTGGCAAGTTTGGCAACAAAATCCAGTAAAAGTGCAGTAAAGCCCAGTAACCCCTAAAGAAGAAAAATTAAGCAGCTTTATCTTGTCAGTCCCACAGGCACTCCAGATGTTTGGAAACTACAACTCCCAGCATGCTTGGGTAGCTGGGAGTTGTAGTTTCTAAACATCTGTATTAGCAAGTTTGGCAAATTCCAGTAGAAGTGCCGTAAAGCTCAGTAACCCCCTCAGTAAGCCTTAAAAAAGAAAGGGCAGCTTTATCTTACCAGTCCCACAGGACTGGACAGGAGAGTTAGAAGACGCGCTGCTCCTTCATTGCAATAGTTTCGGGCTTACTTACGTAGTGAATGTGCATACAATGAACGTGCTCACGCATACCCGCTTCTCTACTGCTCTAATGCCGATCTGCTGCGCTTCTTACAGAGATACGAATCAACGAATGGAAATACCAGTGACTTGAGTATAAGCCGAGTATAAGGTTTATAAAGCTTAAGGCTTCGATCGGATTGAAAATGGGGTTGTTTCCGCCTGGCCCAATCTTTGCTCTTTGATCTTTTGCTTTTCCTTAGAAAACTTTTCAATTTATCAAGCGATCTTATAAATTCAATCAGATTGCTCAAAAAGTCAATCCCATCTATGGGGTGGTTAAGATAGATATGCAAATGAGTGATAACAGATATGAAATATTAGGTGGACCAATAAACTCGTAGTGATGGGGCTCTCAGATTTCATGGTGGGCCTCAACAGTCCAGTCCGACACTGATTGTAGGGGTCCATTGCAGTGCCAGATGTTCCGTTTCTGGCTGTATATTAGGGATGCTATTGAAATGCATTTGTTTTGCAGACACCACATTTAAATGCAGTTCAGCAGTTGTTTTCTCAAGTCTGCGCTTCCAAATTGTATTCAGTGGCAGAATAACAAACGTTCAGTGTTTGTCACATTCTCAGGGCCCTTTGGGTATGAAGAAAATGATTTAAACTATTCAAACTTACATTCTTTAAACACATGTTGACAATCTTTCATTGACTAATAAAATGAACATTCTCTACTTTTCTTGCATAATGTAACATAAATGTTGTGTATTTTATGCTGATGCTGGGAACGATTTAAAAGCAAAATAATATAAACAGGAATTATTTCCCAGCCCGATTGTACAACCCTCCCAATGACTAGAGATGTACATAGCGCACAAATGATACAGATCTGCACACACGGCTGCTAGACAATTAAAGGGAACATTGGTGTGTTTACAAAATTAACATCTCTCTATCCTGAGACTTCAGTACACACAGTAGGTTTGGCTACACACAGTCACAAGTGTATATACAGTATATATAAAGTATAGGGAGATTTGTGACTGCCACACATCCTAACGATTGCTACCGACTCCCCATACTGCATTAACCGCGCCCAAGGGACATTTTCCCTGACAAGTAGCGACCGTGTCCAATGCTGAACGTTCCATTGGTGGATCAGTCGTAAATAAATGATATTATGTGGGTGTCCTGGTTCCTTTGGCAGGGATAGGAGCAAGAACCCATGTCCTCAATATACAAAACAATTAAACTCCTGGCCCAATAAAATGCACAACACCGGATATAGAGCAAAAGGAGTCACAGCTTTATTAAATAAAATGAATGAAGGAACATTATTAACCTGCTCTTAAAACAATAAACAACTTTTTGTTTTACTTAGAACTATATTCCCTTTAATAATTGTTAACAAGAAAATTGAAAATACTGTGGCAGGAAGTATCTTGGAAGCTATAGTCAAAAACTTGAACTCTTTTTTTTGGCGAGGGTGTTAACATTGTGGTGAATGAGGCACCACTAGTGCCATAGGGATTTGAACCGTACCTTCTTTCCAGAGCAGTGGGCTAGATCTATTACCAACCTCTAGTCAGCTTCCGAAAAGAACCCACAGCTGTGATATCTACACCTGAGAAACAAATAACCAAGAATCAACTGAGGGAGGGAACCAGCTACCTCCACTAGTTCTTTCCACCACTTTCTGTCATGGGGACGTAGCTTAAATACCCTTCCTTGCTGACCCAACTCTCTGACCTGCCTGACCCCATGCCAACCATTGGAGTTACAGGGGTTTCCCTATATGCCCTACCTTGCATCCCTTCTGTCCTGATTAGTTCGGGATGTCTAAACTCTTTTGTGGCTCAGACACAGACTGCCATGTAACCAGTTACACTAGCCGGAGAGCTGCAAATATGTCTATAATATTTATACCTCCCAACACTGGAGGGGGCAAGGTGGAGCTACTTTAGCCCTATCTGACGCCACCACTGGACCATCTAGCCACAAGATTCCCCGCCCCCCTTTCCTTTAACTTTGGTCTACTCTGGTAAAAACAAGACTGTTAGTGTATGTTATTTATTACAATTAGGGGAGCAGAGATCATGCAGAAATGAACCAGATATGCCATGGTTAAGCCTGTGCTGTCTAATTGACTGGTAGAGACTGTTCTGTAATGAAATTTCACCAATGATCTCCAAAGTTGCCATTTTAGTCTACAGAATGTTGTGACAAAACCACAATTTCGAGCGGGATTTTAGTTTCTGTGGTGAAATTTCATTGGTCAGTTTTGGCATTGAAACACCCAACTTTACCCAAATATCACAAACCTACCAACAGAACCCCAGGATGTTCGGACAATGATAAGGCGGAATCAGTTACATTGGGCTTCCTTTACACATAAAATCATGTTGGGCCGCTTCCATGTTTTTATAATGGCTATAACTCTTCCAACATGTGCTAAAAGCTGAACCAGTTTGTTTTGCAATCTATAGTTTTCCATTGTGATGCCTCCATCCCTTTCAGATGTACAATAACAGAGTGAGTGTCTGATGTTGGATTCACGGTCAGGACATAACTACTGAGCTGCGCCAACTGGTTTCTATTCAAATGCAAAAGTTTCAGAACCTCCGCCAGAGTTCTGTTTATTTTTTGGAGCTATTTTTAAATGAGTGACCTAATGTTCCTCCAGCCATTGTGCACAGGGTAGGAACACAGTGAAACTGCGCTCATGGTTATTAAATAAAGGATTGCTTTTGGTTTAATTGATTTCTGTACCAAACACAGAAAATGAGACAAAAGAAAAAGCACTGAAATACAAAATTAATAAAAGATAAATAAACAAAAGCAAACACTGTGTATAAACAACGGCCAATATTAAACTGGATCATTGAGTCCTTGTTGACCTCCTTTCAACATTACCGGAGGTAAAATATCTCATTGAAGTCATTCCAGATTGCCTCAGGTGAAAAAAATGATGGGGAAAAAGAGAACTTTGGTTAAGGTCTATGCCACACAAATACATTTACTGCAGACAGGCCCCACCTTCATCAGGCAGAGTCCTGACCACGTTAGGGAAAACTGGGTTGTTTAGGTCCTCATCCTTGTTAATTTAAAAGGATAATAGCCCATTAACTAACTAATAATAAATTATACATATATATATATACCTGTATCTCAGCACGTAAAGTTGGCTATAAACTACAAACTTACTTTGGACCTTCCTGCAACGTTCAAACAACCGCCTGGCCCGATATTTTCAGAATTGATATTAAAATTGTAATATTGATCATAATTACGTTCACAAACATGACTTTTTTGGGAAACATCATGGAAGCTGTTGTGTGTTTTACTACACAATACAATGGTGCAATACAATGTTCATTAGCCAGATATTTTGCTGTACCACATTATTACTTCATTTTAAAGACCCCCCAAGGCTTTTACCTCTACTAGAGATGAGCCGCTGTTTGAACATTAACCTGGTTTTCCGAATTTCGAAAGTTATCAGAAAATTCAAACACTTAATGGTAAATTAGACCTTAGACATCTGCAGTGCCATAAACTAACAGCCTGATGCACCGAGTCGGCAACCCAGTGCAAACAGCCGGCAAGGTTATAAGCCGATAGCGGTTCTCGGTGCATTGCTGACTGGCATTTTTCTATTTCCCCACTTTTAATGCCAACTATTAGCTGGCGTTTAAAGTGTCGCAATAGAATGCCGCTTTCGGCATATAACATCGATTGTGGCAGCTGCGCGGTTAGCTTTCTCTTTAGCCATGTAGCCGCCTCAGTGAAGGAGTTAAAGTCACGCTAAACGGTATCACATTGGTTAGAGTGACTTTAACTCCAGAACAGGAGCGGGGAGTCCACTGGTACATCGCCCTGAATATGTCTTTATTCAACCTCAAATACTGTTTACATTTACATCCCAGCAAACACAAACCTGGACTAACATCACTTGGCTCTTTCCCCAGCACTGTATATGCACCGTATTTAACTTTACAAGTCACTAGTTGCTAACCCTCAACTATGTACTTTTATTATTTATTTTACCACACAAGACATTTTGCAGGAAAGAAGGGGAAGAACTGTGGAAACCTTGAATTCCTAGAGTGTTGGTAACTATAGTTCTTAAAGGGGAAGTTCAGTGTAATAAATAAATATTATTTAAATTATCCATATTACTCATATGTAAGGGTTGTACATGTTGCCTTTATTTTTGAAAAATCCATTGATTTAATTTCATTTGCTTTGCTCAGTAGTGAGTTGCTATTTCAAGTTCTGCAATTTTCCTCTACTGATCGGCTGTTGGACGTGTCCACCATGCGCAGATCTCACCTAAGCAAATGAATTAACTTACAGACTGGAACCATAACGGACAATATTTTGAGTCTTGCAAATAGGAAGTCAGTACTTTTTAGTACTTAGTATGTATTTAAACATACACACATACACAGAGAAGTCGCTCATTAAAATAAGAAAATACGCCCTTTTTCTTAAAGTGCATGCCCACCCCCAAAAATGCCGGTCCGGCCCCCTGCTTGTATTTCCGACAGGCAGAAGAGCCGGACCAGAGCGATGCTGGAACCAGGAGATGTAAGGAGTTTGGGATTGATTTTTTAACTTAGGTTGGGGGTGGGAGGGTATGCCTTACCATATGGATAATAATTAATATGGAGGGTGGAGATGCCCTTTAAAGGCATATGTATGTGTATAGAAACTTCCCTTCAAATAGCATCCTCATATATTATCCACTGCAACAGAACTGTATGGCGGGCAGCTGTCTTCCGTGCTGAGAGTTTCAGCAGCAACAGCTGGAAAGTTCAAAGATGAGCCATCGGGTTTAGAAAGAAAGTCCATTTGATTTTATAATGTTCCAGTCTGTCCCAAGGAAGCTAATAAAAAGACCACACATGAACATTTCATTTCAGGCTGGTTCAGGATGCACTAGATCCATTCAACATTAAAGCCTATTGTACTGTATTGTAAATGAATAACTGAGGCAGTAGATTTGAAAGGGTAAGTACAGGGAGTTCTCTGCTGCACATGCACAAAAATGACTAGAAAGGGAGCAGAACCTTCTGTTGGAATATATTGGATCAATACAATTTAGGGAACCAGATAGATACAGATCTATAAACAGCAACAGATATTTTCATAATTATATAAACTACTGGGAACGTGACATAGGAGGTGTATGCAGCATACACAGCAATTTAGATTGTAAGCTCTTTGGGGCAAGGATCTCATTCTTAATGTGTCAAGGCTTGTTGCACTTATATCAATTTATACATAATTTATATATATGCTTTCTTAAAGGACAATTATACTCACCTCTCCCTCGTTCCTTTCCCCCCACTCCTGCAAAGTACCCAGGGTGAGGACCTAAAACGTGTCTTCCCATTGGCTGCCTCCCGGACTGTCACTGACAGTGCCAGTGGGCAGGATCGGACCGAAGCGACGAGGGAGATTACAAGTAAGTAGTGCAGGACTTTTGTAAAGTACCCAGAGGTGAGGACTTATTGTTTTAGGTCCTCAGAAATGGTAAGTATAATTGTCCTTTAACCGACGTATGAAATTGTATTTAATTTAATTTTTATCTATCTGTATAATGGCTTGCACTTATCCCCTTGTTTGTATACTCTGTATTTTATAATGTACAGCCCTGCGTACCCAAGTGGCGCTTTATAATTAAAATTATACATACATACATACATACAGCATGAACCAGTAAGTAATCAGCTTAAATAAATAACACAAATAACTGACACAGACACTCAGATTTAGTTTTGGTGGAGTTGGCTGCAGCTTTATAAACTATTGAATACACAATTCCAAAGTTCCCCTACATAATGGTTACTAAATATTCTGAACACACTTGGTAAACCACTTAGCCAGCTCTACAGTAAACTAGGTGTGTAACTGCTTTTTTTCTTAAAGGGATTAGCGTCTACGTTATTGTAGCCTTATTGTACACTTAACTTTAATTTTCGTATAAATTTATATAGGTCTATTTTGGTATCTAATAAGTTTCCTGAATGGGTAGGTACAAAATTTAGTCCTTTACCAATAACTTGTAATTCCTGCACAGCAATCATAAAAGGAGAAAGTGTCGCCCATCCCTCCCAAGGGTACCAAATTAAGCTAAAACATTGTGCGAGTTGCATTACTATGGGGGTCATATATATGTTAAAGTGCCCGTGTGGCCTAGCTTATGTTGGAAAAACTAAAAGACAAGTAAGATCCCGTATAGGAGAACATAAAAGAGACATAACTAGATGTAACTTGGAAAAGAACGAACAGGTGACCTCGGTGTCAAAACATTTCAAGCAACAGGGACATAATGCCGCTCAAGTCCGATAGATGGTGTTGGAGATGGTGGACAAAGCACCAAGAGGTGGAGATTACAATAAAAAACTCCTACAAAGAGAAATATATTGGATTCAACACCTAAACACCATGCATCCCAAAGGACTAAATGAAGAGATGAACTTTATCTGTTACCTCTAAAAGAGAGAGGTTCGGAAAGCTATGCTATATACTTACCCAGCCTGTTTGGTCCACAGGAACTAAAGAAGAAGAAATCTGAAAAAGAAAGGAAACAAAAAGAAACTAGAAAGGGAAAGTTGAAGTATAAACTTTGAATTTGGCTTGAAGGGCTGCATTTTGGAAGGGAATATGTGTGTTTGCTGCAGATTTTAAAACTCAATAATGGGAATGATGAGTTTGTAGTGAACGCTTGTTTGGGACAAAAAAAACGTTTGTGTGTACCCAGCCCAAAGTAGTGCTAATTTTAATCCAATCAATCAGAAAGCTAACATCTGATTGGTTAGGGCAAAATTAGCACCATTTTCAATGATAAGAACTTTATTGAATCTCTCTGTATCTTTTTGATGATTGGTCAAAAAATGTTTTTGACTTTAGTTACCCTTAAGTGGCTGCCACAGTAATGGATAAGTAGATCAGTAGGGGTGTGTACCTGTGTCGGGGTGGGATTAAAAAAACAAACTTTTTTGATGATTGTTCAAAATTCTTTTTTACTTTAGTTACCCTTTAGGTATGGCTGACACAATAATGGATAAGTAGATCAGTATATGTGTACCTGTGTCCAGTTGGGGGTTAAAAAACAAACTTTTTTGATGATTGGTCAAAATTAGTTTTTTTGACTTTAGTTACCCTTAGGTATGGCTGCAACAGTAATGGAGGGGTAGGTCAGTAGGTGTATGTAACTGTGCCACATGGGGTTAAAAAAACAAATCTTTTTTATTATTAATCAAATTAATTTTTTGACTTAGTTACCCTTTAAGTATGGCTGCCACAGAAATGGATAATTAAATCAGTAGGTGTGTGTACCTGGGTCTGGTTGAGGGGGTATGTCTTTTTTGTGTTTACAACCATAAAACTATATTTTATTGAGGATTTTTTGACTTTAGTTACCCTTTTAGTATGGCTACCACCATAGTGAATTAGTAGATTAGTAGGTGTGTGTACCTGGGTCTGTTTGAGGGGGTATGTCTTTTTTGTGTTTACAAATAGGTACAAATGGGACGGCGCTTGCTTCACTAAAATCGCTCAAATTTTATTTCATCATAGTTAAAAACAGCGGCTTTTTCTTAGCCAAAACGCTCATAGGCAGTATACACAGAACAGATATGACGTTTCGGGTCACATGACCCACTTGAAAAAGGGTCATGTGACCTGAAACGTCATATCTGTTCGTGTATACTGCCTATGAGCGTTTTGGCTAAGAAAAGCCGCTGTTTTTAACTATGATGAATAAAATTTGAGCGATTTTATGTGAAGCAAGTGCCGTCCCATTTGTACCTATTGTTGTGGAAGTGTTGCTGTGGGACCTTTGGACGTGCACGGCAAAGATCGGGTGAGATAGTGAGTGCCGGTGCTACTTCCTTGTTTTTTGTGTTTACAACCATAAAACTATCTTTTATTGAGGATAAATCTAAATTTATTTTTTTGACTTTAGTTACCCTTTAAATATGGCTGCCACCTTAATGGATAAGTAGGGTCTGGTTGAGGGGGTATGTCTTTTTTGTGTTTACAACCATAAAACTATCTTTTATTGAGAATAAATCTAAATTAGTTTTTTTTTACTTTAATTACCCTTTAAATATGGCTTCCATGGGAATGGAAAGGTAGGTCAGTAGGTGGGTGTACCTGGGTCTGTGTGGGGGGATTCCTTAGCTAGAAGATAGCACACTTCTCCTATATGCCCCGCACGTCTGTACCGAATTTCATGTCTCTAGCTCAAAAACTGTGGGAGGAGATAGGTCCAAAAAAGCGGAAGAAGAAAGCGGAAGAAGAAAAAGAAGAAGAAATAGAAAGAACAGTAATTTGGCTTTCAAGCCAAATAACAAGATTTAGGACAGTGTTATGAAAAGATATTAGTAGAGAGTTATTAAGTAACATAAAAAGTATCCAAAGGTGGTTTTAACTTCTTCACGTATATTTAATTTGGTTCTTTCTATTTTTTCTTCTTCTTTTTCTTCTCTCGTTTTATTCTTCCGCTTTTTTGGACTGTATCTCCTCCCACAGTTTTTGAGCTAGAGACATGAAATTCAGTACAGACGTACAGGGCATATAGTAGTGTGCTATCTTCTAGCTAAGGAATCCACGGAAGCATAACGGCGTTATCAGCGAATTTCCGGACAATCCTCAAATGTAAATATTTCAAAACAATTTTTTTCATGGTCATAAATACAAATGGTGATACCCCCAACCCCCCACACAGACCCAGGTACACCCACCTACTGACCTACCTTTCCATTCCCATGGAAGCCATATTAAAGGGTAACTAAAGCCAAAAAAACAATTTAGATTTATCCTGAATAAAAGATAGTTTTATGGTTATAAACACAAAAAGACATACCCCTCAACCAGACCCAGGTACACACACCTACTAATCTACTTATCCATTACTGTGGAAGCCATACTTAAAGGGTAACTAAAGTCAAAAAAGCAAATTTTGATCAATAATCAAAAAACATTGTTTTTTTAACCCTCAACGTGATACAGGTATACACAGCTACTGACCTACCCCTCTATTACTGTTGCAGCCATACTTAAAGGGTAACTAAAGTAAAAAAAAATTTTTTTGACCAATCATCAAAAAAGTTGTTTTTTTTAACTCTCAACCCGACATGGGTACACAAACCTACTGATCTACTTATCCATTACTATGGCAGCCATACGTAAAGGGTAACTAAAGTAAAAAAAACTCATTTTGACCAATCATCAAAAAAGTTAGTATTTTATCCCCCAACCTGATGAATACACACACACCAAATGACCTTCCGAAATCGGATCCGCAGCAGATTTTCAGATTTTCCGGAATTCCTCTTTCCAAATTTTTTCCGAGCTGCGTTCGAAAATTTTCGAAAAAATTTGAATTTTTAAAGAATTTTCGAAAATTTGGCAAAAATGATACAGTAACTTGCTGTAAAGGGCCCTGGGAAATGGTCTGGGGAACTTTCTAAAAGAATCCTATTCTGATTAGTTACAATCAGAATTTTCAGAAAGAATCTGATTGGTATACCAACCAATCACATTCTTTCCCGTCAGAATTGGTTACAATTAGATTCTAATCTTATTGTAACCAATTCTGATTGGCATACTAACTAGATGGACCGGATTGTGGAACCAAACCTGGTTCCATGGCAGATCTCCGAGATCTGCCAATGCGCGGATTTTCCGAACCCACCTTTGAACATTTTCGAGATTTTCATGTATCAAATTCACCAATGGCAGCTGTTTTTACCCGTGCCAACCCCCTGGGTATAAAAGGCAGCTAGACAGGTGCCACTTTGTCAGTGTGTTAAAGTGAGTTTAGTGGAGACCTGACAGTGTAGGGTTATAGAGTTTTTTCCATGCTTTGAAGCTTACTGTGTGTGAATTTTAGTGTGGTGGATTAGCACTTGTTAACCACTCCTGTATTCACACAATTTGGACCCAAAAGTCCTTTTGAGGACTAACACACCCCCCCCCTATAAGTTTTTTGGACAAATTTAGTGTTAGGCCTTTTAGAGGTCTACTGGCCCTATTTAAAAACACGCAGTATTGCATATCTGTTGTATTCAATTAGATCAACTGGACTTGAAGTTTAGTTCTTGAAGACGTTTTGCTAGTCATCCGACTGGCTTTCTCAATTCAGAATGACTTGTACAAGAATCTGTGGCAATATGTACCTGGAAAATCCCAATTAGCATATTACCGCCAATTGTTAAGGGCGTGATTGAATAGTGACTAAGAGGTGTTAAGGAACGCCCAGAGTAAGGTGTCAAAACAGCATTGTACATGGCAGACAGTACATGTACAATGCTGTTTTGACACCTTACTCTGGGCGTTCCTATAACACCTCTTAGCCACTATCCAATCACGCCCTTAACCTGGCTGTGATATGCTAATTCTGAAGAAGCACAGTAGGAGGTTCATGACTAGAGATGGACTAGACCCAAACTTGAACAAACAAATTCAAATTCATGTTCCCAGACTTTAGCGCTCCTATACAGAAAATAGAGGAGCGGTCACCTACCCCCTCCGTTAGCAAAGCTCCACGTCAGCGGCCTTTCAGCATGTCCTTGAAAACATATACACTGCAAATAATAGGCATCAAGCTTTAGGGTTTTAAAACTTCACCTTTATTTGTAAGCAATTCTGATTGGATACATTAAAATTATTTTAGAAAGAATCTGATTGGTATACTAACCAACAAGATTCTTTTTAAATCAGAATTGGTTACAATCAGATTGGTCTGTTCCCCAGACCATTTCTGAGGTCCCAGAGCCATTTACAGTAAGTTACTGTATCATTTTTTGCAAAATTTTCGAAAATTCCAAGAAAATTCGAAAAATAACGAACGCGGCTCGAAAATAGAATGCGGAAGCTCGAAAAAAGGGGCAATCGTGAGGAAAGTTTTTTTTTTTTAAGTTCTGGGTATATGTACGTGTTCCCCAGACCATTTCCCAGGTCCCACAGCCATGTACAGTAAGTTACCATTGCTGTTTTACCTTATATTTGGGCAGATCTGTGCAGATTTTTTTCTCCCATTGACTTTAATGGGTTTTTACGCAGATTTTCGAATTTTTTCGAAAATCCGCGAATCCACTGGCGGAATGGATTTTAGCAGTTTCGGCCATATCTATTTAGCTTCTTCACGTACATTTTTAACACTGTAATTTTTAATGTATCTAATTTATTATATATAAAGAAACATATGTGATTGTAATAGAGTTTTAAAGTAATTATAGCACTATTTAAACTATTAGTATGTTTTAACAGCTATAGCACTTTATATTTATAATATTTATTATTAGATGAGAAGGGCTGTAGCATATCGATTATTATAATAATTTACAGGACCAGTTGTGTTAACCACACCCTGGAAGGGGAGGAGTTGTATGTATTTATTCAGCACATTCTGTGCTGGTTTTTATGCACCTGAGGAAGGGGGAGGACCCCCAAAACGTTGTGCACTTACTATGTCATGAATAAATTGAATATAAAGTAAGAAAGAGTGCGTTTTTTCTACAAACAAAAAACCAGACTGATGAAAGCTTTATGTGGTTGGCAGCAGTAGAGGAACAGCACCATCTGGCTCGACATTTAAGTGTTTCGGTCGGGCCGAATTATTGGATTGCGGCTCTGACCGTTTACCGACCTTTCCTTCATCCGAATCGGATGAAAGCATGATCGGACGGGTCGGAAAACCGCGACCGATCATGTGGTCCTCTATGGACCGCACGATCGGTCAGGGTAACTGTCGGATGCGGCTGCTTTTGCTGCGACCGGCAGTCCTTCCTCCTGGCCGACCGGTCGAAAGTCTTGAATGGTTGGTCAGGAGGAAAAATCGAAAGGTTTGTACCTAGCTTTACTGAGCACCAACATGGGCCTTTCTTGCAGGCCAGTAGATCTTTGCTGCCCTGAATGGAATGGATAGATGGAGACCTGACAGGTGCTCTCTTCCTAGATAGATATAAAAGGATGACCTATAATCCATTTGTCCTGATGAAGACGTCTTGAGTGGCGACGAAACGTTGAAATAAAACCAGTTTGGTTATCTTTGAAAAACAGTGTGCCCGGGAATATTTTCATATTACAATAATCTTTTTTTGTAGTATAACTTAACGAAAAAGGATAGCCCTGCTACTAACGCATTAATACTAGCTACAGCAGAACCACTATCATCAACTACTAACATACATAGTGCATCAATAGTATCCACCTCCTCCCGTAAACTGTCTATAAAACTCAACCATGTATTCTAGCTGCATAAGGATGACTTGCAGGTATAACAATCAATCCCCTGATATGAGCTCTCCCGGAACTTCTGCAATTGCAAACGTGATGTTGGCTCGGCCTGGCTGGGACATGCTGTGCCTTCAGCCAGATATAAGTGGTTTTAGTACTAGAATTCTATGTTTGCTACATCCTTGGAATTTGCTGTCAAGGCATTTATGACTACTCCTAAATTCTCAGAATTTAACAAGATTTTTTCATTTTTAAGCCATTTGCCCCAGACACACAATGCAAAATAAACTGGTATGCTTTCTAGCAAGACCATATTTTTCATCCATTCTTTCCCACCCAGTATGTTGGCCACCTTACTGAGAACCATCTCTAAAGCAAGTAACCCCCACACCCAGTGGATGCTGCTGCATTGGTAAAAATTCCACGACATCACAAGTTCTGAATTCTTCTTGCCACCTAACATTCCCATTATAGGAACTGTCTCTGAACCTCTAAATCCTCCATGCCTATCCTCACATGCCATGAGGGATTTATGAGGCCGGCTATGCTGTCAATAAGCCGCCCGTTGAAGATGCGTCCAATGAGGATGATTCTTGTGGCAATATTTAAGTTGCTTCACAAGGATTGAATCTATTTTACTTTTAACTCTTTGCTGATAATGCTAGATTGACTAGATCACTAAATTACCAGTTTCTCGCGCAGCAAGCCGAGCTCCATTGTCAATGATTCGACTGTTATTCCTAAGAATTCAATGACTGCCGTTGGATAAACCGTCTTGTCTGCAGCTATCGGAATTCTATGTAGCTATAAGCAGCAAAACTACGAAGAGCCATTGAACATAAATTAGAAGAGGGAGAAAATGGTCAAGGTAGTGTAGTACAGATTGTGAACCAGAAACTTGTTTAGTAATTCTAAAAAACCTGCAAACAACTCAAAATAAAAGCATGACAGGCTTTCTGCACATCGGAAGGCATCTGTCAAAAAAGAAAAAACCTTGAAACTTAAAGGGTAACTGTGGTCTCGAATTCTTCCAAACTGTAAGTATTAAATAAAGCCTTCCATCACATCTTCAAAATAAAACCTAAATCACATCTCTAGATAAAATTCGGGAGAAGTTATTGCTGGAAAGGTTCAGCAATGTAACTTCCTGGTTGAACACTTCCTGTTTTCAGCCATGTGACCAGCTTGTAGTCATGTGACCAGCCTGTCTGCATTAATAGGCTCCCTTTATCAACTGTCAATTTTCCCCCGGGTACTTCCTGATTTCCCCATCATTAAGGGGCATATTTATAAAGGATTGTCTTTTTCGCCAAATAATTAGCGCAGCACATCGCAGCGAAAATAGCGCCATTTGGGGCTTCGTTTCGCCTTATTTATAAAAAAACGAAAAAAACACACTTCGCGGCTGAAAAAGGCGAACGGGCGCGATAAAGAGCGAAAAGTATCGCAGCGAAAACTTAACGCATCTAAGAAGACTGCATTGTGAAAACCATTCGAAACCAGAAAAGCCCACTAGAAAATGATGTCAAGTTCAAAATGGCCACCTCACATTTACCAAGAAGTCAGCCATGTCTTATTTAGTCAATCTTCTTAGAATTTCTCAATTGGAATACAATTTTCTTTTGCACTGCACATTCGCCTTTCTAATGCGCGTTCGCCTTTCTAATGTGCGTTCGCCTTTCTAATGCGCGTTCGCTTTTCCAAGGCATATTCCATTATAATGCGCGTTCGCCTTTCTAATGCGCGTTCGCTTTTTCCAAGGCATATTGCATTCTAATGCGCGATCGCCTTTCTAATGTCGCTTTTCCAAGGCATATTACATTCTAATGCGCGTTCGCCTTTCTAATGTTGTTTTTCCCAGGCATATTACACTCTAATGCGCGATCGCCCTTCTAATGCGCGTTCGCTTTTTCAAGGCATATTACCCATTAGAATGCCTTTTCGCTCAAACAATGACTTTTCACCACCTTCAGGGTCGCGCTAATCTTTCGCTCTTTTTAACGCAAAAACCACCTTTCGCTCTTTTATAAATCGCGTTATGCCTTTTTGCTCCTTTTTCGCTAAAATTACCATTGCGAAGTTAGGCGAAAAGGGTTTAGCGATAGCTCGCGGAAACGGTTTCGCCATTCGTTAACACTACCTTTATAAATATCGTTAACTGTCTTTTTGGCGAAAACCCATGCGAAAAGCGAATGCGAAAACATTTTGCTACTTTTCGCTCTTTTATAAATATGCCCCTAAGTTTTAACTGAGCATGCTTCTCCCCCGGGGCGGATGGGTGTGGCAGAGATCAGGTGATGTCACTCAACCTACTGGAAGCAGGAAGTTTGAACATTCATCCCAGTGTAATGTCTCACAGGCTCCAGACAGAGATGTGATGTGATCGGCTCATTATAAATACTACGAAATACTGCAGGCTTTCATTTACCCCTCACTTGTTTTGCAACCACAGTTGCCTTTAAAGTCTAACAATTGGTGGCAGGCTGGATTAATGGGTAACTCTAAATGCTGCCTTTATTTCAGCTTTTGCTAGGAAGGATCCATGACTGGTCATCTCAAAATATGCAATGCCCTGACAAATGCTGTATTTGACCAAGACTGTGAAACCAGAAGGGTATGACAGGTGGTGGATCATTATGAAGGCATTTTTCAGAACAACCCCAATAGGAGAGATCCTAAATGTTTCAAATGGTGGTACAACAAATGTTCCTGCTACCCTACCTGCCACTACTTAAATTTTTTTTAATAATGTTCCTACGACAGAGGACAGACCCCAGTTTCTTGCACTCTGTGGCCAATGATAAATTATCATCAAATGGAATCCAGAACCCGTGTTTAAAACTAAATTCAAGACTCCGTTCTGTCACCTGTCTTAAAGTAAAAGTCCACCCCTCCACACACAAATCCTCACCTGCTACAAAAAACCCCAAAAGCAAGACTTCGTTATATTTAAAATTACCAATTCTGCTCCCACACTAAGTTATTATACTTACACTAGCCAGTTCAGCCCGTTATAAAACGGGCACTAGATATCTCTCTCTCTCTCTCGTCCGGTTCGTCGCGTACATAGTCAGAAAAAAACCCCCGCTACACACATTAGTCCAGAAATGCGCAGAAGCCCTCTCCTCTCACACATGCGCAGAACAGGAAAAGCCACACACGTATTCACGGACGCAGGTCTACCATTTTTTTATAGGATGCTCTTCCTCGCTCCACAGCCGCGGCTCTCCACTTCCGGGTAAGGCAGTCAGTGTCGGCCTTGACAGTAACATCAGGGCCAATCACTGACTGCCATTCCTGGAGCAGTTTCCACTGTGGCTGCTCAAGAACTCAGAAAGAACACAGCAGTGGAGAGGGAGTGAGGAAACCGGAAGCGGTGGTGGAGCGAGGAGCTTGTAAGTATAATACCTCTGGCTGGGAGCGGATTTGCTCATTTTAAACATAACGAGGTCCTGCTTTTGGGGTTTTTTGTAGCAGGTAAAGATTTTTGTGTAGAGGGGTGGACAGTCCCTTTAACGATATGCCCTTAAAAAGGGATGCAACTCTTGCCACCTCACCGGTGTTATCTTTTTTAGGTAGGTTTTTGATCTGGCCTGCTATGTCCACCTGTGTTCTTATTCACAGGGCAACCCTAGGCACCTGCCTAGGGCCCAGGAAATTTCTGGGGGCCCAGCTTCAGAAGCAGTAACAATATTATAGTCTATACAATATATGTAGCAAAAAAAGAGGGCCCTAAATCAATGTTCCCTCTAACCTCAAATTGGCTGTGTGCGCAGAAATATATTTTCTGTGCGCATACAAAATTACATTTTGTGCGCTCAATACTGCAGCATTTACGCTCCAGAAGTTTTTTGTGTGCGCACCACTTTAATCTGTGTGCAGGCCTGCAGAGTTGTGCGCGCGCGCACGAGCGCACAACTTAGAGGGAACACTGCCCTAAATGATGGCCCTGCCTAGGTCCCCATACGATCTTAATCCATCTACATGCTGGGTGCAGCCCTTCACACATTGCACATCGTGTCAAAAGCTGCATATGTTTTGAAACTAACAAAAGCTTTCATTGTTAAACATATTGTTACTTTTTGTACCAGTAGAGACACTACTGGCCTTTGCGAAATCATTCCCAGCCAAAGATCGACATCCCTCTCCCCCCAAGACATTTCTTTGTGGACTGAATTTTCTATATCGGTCATCATAGTAGAACCTTGACAATCCACCGAATGATTTATACTCCTCCACTACCGTATCTATGTGCTTGGGGAAAGTTCGGGACACTTTTCGGTGGTTTTGTTACCTAGGATACAAAACGTCTGGAGCCAGTTGTTCATTGCTACTGGTGGATTCTTTCTCTTTATTTAGAAACTGCTTTGATGCCAGTAACAGTGACAATAAGTCCACATATTGCCCTTTGTAAATTTCCCCCTAATTGCATTAGATAGATGTAAGCCCAGTGGAGTTTCTTTGCATACGGCAATGTCTTTATAATAAGCTTCGTGTACTACATTGTCCCCCTGCCGGTGCATTAAATTTTGTTTGCGTAGCTGTTGAACTGCAAGACTTTACCTGGTTATTAGAACCCCCAGGCCTGCCCTCTAACATATCTCTACTACCCTCTACATAGACATCCCTGTTCTTTAAATAATTTGCTAAAAAATACTTTAAACCTGGAGTGTTATCCACCTCAGGTGTGTTTACATTGGGACCCAGGCTCTGACATACCTTTGCCTAACCCCTGGATCAGTGTATGGCTTTTAATTTGCTCCCATCACCATCAGGCCACCCACCTTTGGGGTTAAACCTGTACCAAATGCCACTTGCCCTTAACATTTTTCTGTCGGCCGACTGACAGGAACCCGCCACCACTCGAGCGGTTGGACCCCCTTCAACCATGCAATGTGCCCCATACAACGAGGACCTCCTCCAAAACGTTTAGCAAATTCAAATTAAATAAATCAAGACCCACCTCTGACAAATGTATTCCGTCCGAACGAAAAAGAGAACGGTCCTGGTCTATGTCCGAATGGCTGACAACCATCCCCCCATTCAGAGACAAGAACTTTGCTACTGCCTTATTATTCTTCCCCTTAACCCCCTCAATGGCCCGATGGGAATGCGCACCTCTCCACGATTTTCATGAGATAATCGCTGACCATATTAACAAAACACGTGGACCAAATGGACCAAAGGCGAAGGCAATCTCGTTTTATGGCCATTGCCACCCAAGTGCATCAATAAGATGCCTGGTGGGCCGGTCAATTTTGCCTGTCGTATTGCTGCTGGGACTAGATCATCCCAAAGCATGCCCCTCTTTCCCATCCACAGTATATAGGCCTGTTGCAGAGGGATGGTTAATTGTGCCCCATTGGGGCGAACCGCCGCTCTCCTTCCCGCCCAGTAAATGAAAGAGTGGCCCATGAGCCACACGGAATATTGAGAAGAACCTGGAAAAAACAAAAGTTAACTTGTCTCACCTCTTACCACCAGCATTCAATCCTATGCGTGCGAACGTAAGTTTCAAATCTACGAGACTCCCACCTTCCTATTTTTTTGATAACCTCATCGGATAGACCCCCACGTGCAGCCTCTGTTGCCGCCCAAATGCGAAAAGAAAGTAATCATTTACTGTGAGACCTAACCCCAGCAGACTTCTTTTCAGAATGGACGTAAACTGAAATTGTGATAACGAGGAACCGTCCTCGTGTGTTAGAAGGGAGCTGCCACCAGTCGGCCTAAGCGAATAATACCTATCTAAACATCGAACTGGGCATGTGCGACCTCTAGGGATAGTAAACAAGGGGATCCTGCTCATACACTGAACGTGCTACCTGTCAATTTATGTAAACAACCCCTCCAGTATGTGAAATGTGATAGGTCGCCTCCTGTCCCTACTCTTCATTCCTTCCTTAAAACCCTTTGCTGCCTGTCTCACAAAAAGGTTTTTGTGTGGTCAGTCCAGCCCATCAATTTAAACTAAAAACTTAATGCTGCTTACTGATACTTCTTTCTCGTATAGTTCGGCCAGGTACCACAATAGAACATTAAGCTTCTGCCCTTCCCCCTTATCACTACCCACCTCGTTTTCAAGCTGCCACCACTTGTTCCACACCCCTGAGTATGCCTCCCAAGTGGAGGGGGCTAATGATCTCCTGATCAGTGCAGATATACCTCTCAAATGAGCTTCCATAATTCCTTCCCCTGTGCTGCAGCCGTCGGAGCGAGCTTGCGGAACCTGTTCCACTGAAAACGTGATAGGGAGTCAACTATCTCATTGGTGTAACCCGGGACATGCCGGGTCTTAAAAGACAGGTTAAGTAGCAAGCAGCGTAGTACAAATCTTCTAAGCAATGCCAGGACAGGTAATGAAGAGGATGTGAGATTATTAATCGCCATCACCACCACCAAATTATCTGTGTGGAAAAACACCCTTCTATTCCTTAACCTGTGACCCCAGATTTCTACTGTGACTAAAATGGGAAAAAATTCCAGCGCTGTTATATTTCTAATGATAGGGGATGATGACCAGCTGTCCGGCCATGGGCCCGCACACCACTCACCATCAAAGTATGCTCCAAAACCTGAAGACCCAGCTGCATCCGTGAACAAATGCAGCTGGCTGCAAGTCACCTCCCCCAATTGCCAGTAGTTAGACCCGTTGAACTGTAGCAAAAATTAATGCCACACTTTGAGGTCCTCTTTTATCGGTTGAGTAAGCCTAATGTAATGGTGAGCTTTTTTCACCCCAGCGGTCGCTAAGCTGAGCCGTCTAGAAAAACTCTGCCTATCGTTATGATGCGGCACGCACAGTTGAATTTTCCCAGTAGGGATTGCAGAACCTGCAAGGTTAGTTTTCTAACCTTCAATGCTGTTGTGATGTCTTTTACTAGGGCTGTAACTTTGTCTGTTGGTAGCCTACATTCCTGTTTCACCATGTCTATTTCGATTCCCCAAAAAAAAAAAAAGTAGTTGGGCCTTCCGTTTTTTCCTGTGCCAGAGGTATACCAAAGCGCCCACATACCCTGCGCATTGTCTGTAGCAGCACCGCACACAGGTTGGAGTGTTGTGGGAAGACAAATAGGAAGTCGTCCAGGTAATGGATAACCGAGTTCACTCCCACTTCCTTTCTTACCACCCACTCCAAAAAGATGCTAAAGGTCTCAGGAAATAGAGCAGCCCATTGGCAGTGACCTGTCCACATAATAGCAATTGTCAAATAACAACCCACCACTGGGGTCGAAGTTGGGTGGACAGGCAGCAACCGAGAAGCTGACTCTATGTCCAATTTTGCCATGAGAGCCCCCGCGCCCGCCTCTCTCACCAGTCGGATTGCCTCGGCAAACGACATGTAAGACACGCTGCACAAGTCACTGTCTATACCGTCGTTTACCGAGTTTCCCTCAGGGTAGGATAAGTGATGGATAATACGGAATTTGATAGCCTCTTTTTTTGGGAACCAAACCAAGGGGTGAAACTCTCAAATTTTCAAAGGGTGTGTGTGTGTGTGTGTGTCAGTAAAAGGACCCCCCATCCTTCCTAATTCCACCTCCTTCTGTGTAGATTTTTTAAAACTATTTTTGGGGCATTGGACTGAACTGGGATTTTCAAACCGTGTGTGATACCCTCCCTGAGAAAAACTGCTTTGTTCTGGTCGCTGTATTTATCGAGCCATGGACGCATCTCCTCGACTCTCACTGGCGTCACTCCCTTTTCCACTATGATCACGGGTTCTCCCCTGGGTGGCCCGCATCCTATTGAAACATTTTGTAAAGGCGTGCGAAGGAGCACTTGTGACGAAATCTACACTGCGGCCCCCATTTACACAACCCTTCGTTAAATGACCAGCATGTACCTCTTTTTTGTGCCCCTCCTTGACCTGCCATCGCTGTACCTGATGACAGAAAGGGCTGTAACGCTGCGTTCGTTACGTACCTAGAGGCCTGTGGTGCCCTGCTATTCATTGCTCTCATCCATAAGCCAATATCCCTGTGGTCCCACTGCAATTCCTTATGCACCGCTTTACGCTGACAAAATTGTTTGTCATATCGGAGCCAAGCCTGGCCCCCGTAAACCCTATGCGCCTCCCATATCCCGTCAAGGTAACAAAACAGTGCTGAGCAATGCTCTGGGGATCGCTCTCCTATGATACTGGCTAAGATAGAAAAAGTTTGCAGACAGTTTCCGAACGTGTGGGGTATCAACCTATAACACCTGCGCTCATCATCTTCTTCCTTTCTATGCTCTTTTCCTTTTTCCCATTTCTCTATGTTGAAACACTCTAGGGGCAGGAGAGTAAAAATGTCAATGTATTCCCCCTGCCATATTTGCTCTCTAGTCTCATGTTTAACATGCGCCCCCAATGGGCCTTTGAAGCAAATGTAGGTGTGGCCCTTTGCAGCGTCCGATACCAATGGAACTTGCATTCCTTGATCGCCACGCCCTTGGCTGCTCCTCTCCTCCTCCTGCACTTCCTGTGGTCAGCATTGCATCACCTGTTGGGGAACAGTTCGACCCCCCCACTGTACTAATTTGCTGCCAACCTTCCTGTTCCCACTGGACCAGCAGTTTCCTAAGCCCTGTCACGAATTGAGACACTCCCCGTTCCCTGGCCTGTCCTTCATTGGCTGTGTCTGAACTCCCCCCCCCCTTAAAACTACTGGTGTACCCCCGAACATATTAAACTGCATACCTGAATGTGAAGCCGCTGGGCCTCCTTCTGGAACCAAGACTGATAACGCTGGTGGAGCTTGTTTTGAATGTCCAGCCTGGTATGGCACTGGTCCTTGTGGTTGCTGCGTTATGGGTTGCTGGGTCAGCCATTGGGTGGGTGCTTGCAGAGCGTTGCCGAGTCCACCCGTGAGGCTGGGTGATCCTGTGAAAACAGAGTAGGGAGGGAGTCCTGGATTTCTGATGTGGTCATGCCCCCCTTTCCCCTGCATTCACGTGTGGTACAACTCTACAGGGACTTGCCTGTGTAACGCGCTGGCCTGCCCTCCAGGCAGCAAACTGAGGCAGTGGGAAGGGGAACATGTTCTGTGAATTCCACTGACCCAATGTGTTCATGTGATGTCCATTGTATTTATGAGCCTTAACAGGGACAAAACCCAATCTAACATGCTAAATACATATGTATTTGTTTGTCTGAACACTTTCTCCCTCTTCCTTATTTTCAGGTTTTAATCCTCTGCCCCCAACCCGCCATGTTTATGAATCTAGGGATGCCATTGAGGAAGACATGATGATGTAAAGCAGAGGACGAACTGCAGAATAGCAGGAGGAGCACATGACAGGGAGTAGGACGGAGGCAGAGGGTGGGAGGAGTAAGGGAGTAGGAGGAAGCTGGGGCAGGCAGGAAGGGACGTAAAAGGGGTGGAGCTAAGCAGGCAGGCCACCATTTGGTAGGAGAGAAGAGTTGGAGAGGTTGTGAGAGAATAGAGCGAAAACAAGCAAGCATGTCCTCATCCATTTGGACCACTATTGTCAGGATCCGGGAGCGGGCCATGGAGGGGGGAGAACGCATGGGTGCGGGAGCAACGGACATCGCGGAACATGGAGCGGAAGCATCCTCCAGAAGCCGCCGATCTCGGCCTCCATCTTAGGTCAGTCACTCCGGATCTATGGGGACAGTGCAAGAGAAACCGGGAGGAGATCCATGGTCGGAGTCGCCGAGCCGTCGCACCACAGACAGAGAGGGCGGTGCAATGGGTGAGATGCATCCTGGCCAGTCTTGGTCACCCCCCCCAGTTTGCCTCTCAGATTCAGTCAGGCCGGTCAGATGTCCTTGTGCCTCCCCACCAGATCCCTCCATCACAGATCAGCTACCCCACATTACGAGCAAAGCACGTGAGAAGGCCCGGTCCCAATCTAAAAGGGGCGGGGTTTCCCTGAAAAGGGCTAAAAAGAGCAGGCCCCTAAGTCTGCAGCCCAAAGGCCTCTAAATCCTCCAGTCATCGGGGATATTCTGCTAGATGACATGACTCACGGCCCAGAGTATTAATACACAAAAACACTGCCAGGCCTGGCACCCAACCAATCAGGGGTAGCGCCAGGGCCTTCAGGAGGAGAGCGGGGGGGCTGCCTCAGGAACAAGGGCAACCCTCAGTAAGGATAGTGACTCTCCTGTTGTGATTTCACAAGCAGCTAACCCCAACCCAGCGCCATACAGGTTGAGTCAAGTGAGCCCTTACAGCAAGGACAGATAGCGGGGACCTGCCCTTCATGCCCACGGTAGTCCATCCACAGGAGGTTGGGTCAGTGGGGTTCTCAGCACTGCTCCGCCACACCCGGGAGCAAGAATCGGTGGGGCTGGCGGGCAATCCTACCCCCGCAGTGCCTGCACCTCCCCCGCCCTTTGTTCTTTTCCCAACAGGTCACTCAAGGGGTGCAACCTACAAATCGTACAGAGCAAACGGGGACGTTGGTGTTCCGCAACAGTTCCAGCCTCAACAGGGGAGAGCTCAAGGGAGGGGGGGGGGGGGTCGGTTCGAGGGGGGAGGGGATTGGCTTGAGAGACCGGTGGTTAATTCATCATGTTGGGGCTTAGGAATTCATGGGACAGTGGGAGAAGGGCTTAGGCGTAGGGGGGCCAACTAGGCTTGGGGGCATAGCCCCTTAACAAGTAGGATACATGAAGCAGGTCACAGGGGGGATAGCCAACACAGTCGCCAGGATGGTTTAATGGATAGGGGAGAGAGTATGGGAGTAACCGTTAGCACTAGGAAGTAGCATAGAGGGTAATCAAAGAGGGAGAGATGGCGGGGGGGGACGCCCTATTTCCTGATATCGGATTCCGCCTTTGGGAGCACTATGTGTGTTTTGAGGGCCCTTTAGGCGCACACTTGAGACAAGAAGTAAAGGAAAAAATTTGGAATAAGGAGTATTAGATATTTACCCTGTGCCGCTGGAGCGCTTCAACATAGATAAGTGGGAAAGGGAAAAGAGCACAGAAAAGAGGAAACGAGGGACGGCGCAGGGTTAGGTTAATACGAGGTCATTAATAATTGGCTGCAGGCGTTTCAATCATGGCAAGCGTAATGGTGAGCGCCATACGAAGAGTATGTTCAAGTTGTTCTGTTACCAGGATAGCATAAATGAAGCGTATATGGTCTATGGGGGATTTGCGTGGGCTGCGTTTACGACGAGCAGTTCAGGCAGAGGTGGCCAGTTCGGCCTTCACTGCGGTTTGGGACCACAGGGACATAGGCCTGTGGATGAAAACCATGACAGCCAATAGGAGTATGGGAATCCAGGGCCAGCCCTTTCCATACTCGCCCGGCGGGGGGACAAGTGCTAGCTCGTCGGGCTCAGCCACAACAAAAAAGGGATATGCTGGGGGCGTTAAAGAGGGACAATGCCGTTGGGGAGCATCATGTCGTTTCAGACATGATTGCTCGGTGGTGGGTGGGGAAATCACTCGGCCCTTAGATTGTTTTAGACGGCGCAAAAGGGGGGATGGCCCCCATCGTTTTGACCCCAATTCAAAAGGAAGAGCCCGGTGGCCTCGCAGGGATGTTACCCTGGCTAAATAATTATCAGATAGAAGAGCGGCCCCTATTCCCTGAAAGAGGTTTCGGGGGGCTTTAGAATACGGGGGAACACAACGGGAGGGGGATTAGGCAGCAATTTGTCACGGCTAGGGACCAAGTAGATGAAGTAGGAAGAAATTGCGCAGGATGGTAGAGTTGGTAGGATGGCGGGTTCCATTATGGTCACCTCCGATAAAAAATTGCGTATCTCGCCCTGGGTTTTTGGTGTAAGAGCGAGATGGGAAAATACAGGTCTATTCACCATTGTCTCATCCGGAAGGGTCGTCGGTAAATGATGGGATAGATGAGGCTTTGCTTTACACAGTGTTCTATGCATCATTGATCAAGCAGTCAAGATGGGTTAGGAGGCAGTTGGCTAGGGGAAGGCCCCGGGCGAGCTCATCCGGCGACCCACGGAGGATGGTGGAGGATTTTAGTGCAGCGCTTCGATTATCTCCCAGTTCCACCCCGAGACGCCGCATAGCCACTATGCATTCGTTAGGCTGCGCTTCCTTTTTTGTGTTCGCACGGGGATCTTTCGGGGTATATTTGTGTGTACCTGTGGAAGTATGCATTCCTTCATGGGCCATGCTCACTTTTCCCCTGTTCCGCATCATTTTTGCAAACATTTGAAAACTTATTTAGATTTTATTCGTTGCCGCACCAGTGACCGGGCCCCAAGTACCCTTTGGCTACGGACCAAATATGATCCCCCATATCACCCCCTTATAGGCCACTGATTTTCCCCCCTTTGGTCAGGGGCCCCTGGGCGATCACCCTATGTTTTGGGTGATAAAGAAACACACGCTTACTAGCAGGGCTCCTCCGTTTCGGCCCCCTTCCCTCCCCCCCCTCTTTTTTTTTATTTTGGAGTTCCTTTAGCGGAAGCAAGTAGAAGGACCAACAGCGATCCCGTGCTGTGCTTCTTGGGAATCGAAAAAAAAATCTAGCATTTCCACAGACGAATCGGTTTGCCATGCTACCTAGACTTTGATAATGATAAGGGATTTGCTGGCACCTAGACGTAAGGCTAGGTTTGTGGCAAGAAAGGTGGATAGCTTCGAGTTGCAGCATTCATCAGAATTCCTGTTTGGGCAACCATGACACTTTTTTGCATGAACGCATCATCAACAATGGTTAGCGCATACTTTTCTGCAGCGAGATGGCTTTTTTTTCCTGTTCTGTCCATTGAGGAGGTCGCCCGGTCAGATCGCCATCCAATTTTGTCCACGCCATCAAACTAGGCCACGGTGAGAGGCCGCCTTAGTGAGTTTGGGAACTTTCTGTTTGTCATGGTATTCTCAATCCTGAACTAGCTCTTGGTGTGGTCCTCATCAGACGGCACAGCCTCGACCCCCTACGAGGAGCAGATCCTGTCTTACAAGATGTGCCGGCGGGAGCTGTGGGGTCGTGCATATTTTATTTAGGGACCGTGGGCCTGCCCTCTCCCTCCCCTGTTTTTTCCCCCCTCTTTCCTCTCCTTCTGCTCCCCCCCTTTTTTTGTGCTGGCGGTGGTCTCGGTAAGAGTGGGGGCAGCACGCAAGGGTGCCTCCCCTTAACCTTAGATACTGAATCATAGCACGGTCTGTTGGAGTTTTTTGTTCCGGTCAGTGGTGGGTTCAGACAGTAGCATCTTGTGGGGGTCGCTATTTTCCTGGCCCCCTGTAAACCACAGAGCGTTCAACATTGATTAATTCAGACTAACTTTGCGGTGGGTCCCTGGTGATGTTCAATAGCTTTTCGGCCTTCCCCTTCCCCGCCGCGTCAAGTTCTCCTTACCATGATGCTTACCCCGTCCACATAGTCTGATTGATTGTGTTATTACAAAATATCCTGGCTTAAGTGCCTTCCCTGTGTGAGTGTACAAGTTGGTTTCCTTGGGGGTGCATTCAACGTTTTCCCAGCGGATTTCACCTTTTCTCGCTTTACAGCGGTAACTGACTTTTTTAGGGAGGCTTTTTGTGAGTCAATCGAAGCAGAGTAGGGATCAATATCCCATGCCCAGACAAACACCTGGGGAGAGCCTATGTGTGGAAGAGTAGCAGGTTCGGGGCACCGGCTCCCAGCGACCCCACCGGCTTCGCTACGTGCGGGACGCTTAAAAAGAATATGGGGGCCAGTGGGGAAATACAAGCAAGATAGGGCCGGCTTATCGGCCATGACGCAGGAACGGGAACATTTCCTGGTACTCACACGTTCCCTTTTTCGGTTCTTTGGAGATCCAGACTAAGGGTCCTTTATATCGGGCGGGCCCGGCGCTTAGGAAAAACACCTAGCGGGATATCATTTTTGTTCAAATTGCAGAGGGTGACTGGTGAAAGATCGTTAGTAACCAAGACCTCATTTAGACCTAAGACAAAGTGTACACAAAGCCAATGAGGCGGGACCCCCGATAGCGGCCCCCTTAGGATGTCACGTGGACACGCGCTACGGCCTCTGTTGACGCTTCAGGTGCTAAACTGGTATATTCAAAAAAATTGCAAAGCACTAGCGACACAACAGGTATGACGATTAAGATTGTTCACCATATGCGTCCCCTTTTTCATCCTTAGCCTTTTACCGCAGCACACCCCCTCCTGAGGTCCGTCGGTGCATGCTAGTGAGCAGCGCTACCATTAATACAACGGCGGCGCCAGCCGCCATAAAAGCAGTAGACATGGCCCAGAGGGATATAGTATGCTAGTCACATTACCTATTCCTATTCCATAGACAGATAAGGACAATTCAAAGTGGTTTCATTGTGTTTGACATAAGGTGAAAGGCCTGCTCTGAACTTGTACGTGGCATGTTCATGGTGTAACAAATGCGAGGTTAGGCCTCAGAACGGAGGGGAAACGTTTATCGGCCAGAAACAGGATCTTCGGTAAAGGCATTGTCTGTTTATCAGTCGTGGCAGTAGTCCGGAATGGCTTATTCCGC
This sequence comes from Hymenochirus boettgeri, assembly GCA_019447015.1. NCBI lineage: Eukaryota > Metazoa > Chordata > Amphibia > Anura > Pipidae > Hymenochirus > Hymenochirus boettgeri. The sequence continues at coordinate 369,828,757 of CM033469.1, read as the reverse complement.
CTGGTAGGATCCTGCGGAAATATAGGTTTCGGCAGAAGGATTTTATCTTTGGTGCACACTAATTTACGGACAGAGCGCGCCCTCTTTTCAGAAAGGCAGTGCTGACAACTGCGTGGGAGGCCCAATGACACCCCGCCGCCTCCCATTCCAACCGAGGACCCCATTACTGCCGGGCACTGGCCACCTTTTTTTTTCTTGGCCCCCCCCGAGGTGCGCGAGTTTTCCGAAATAGTTCTTTTAGTTTTATCATCCCTACCCGGACAAATTTGGTATAAAAACAAAAAAAAAATACAAAAGGTAACTGTGTATAATTTGTTAAGTCATGCCTTGACATTCCTGTCCCGAACCGCGATTTTGCAAGAATCTGCATGTATTATGGGTGACCTACGGGGCACTCGTTCAGTCTACTGAGCTTCCTTCTCCCCTTTATGAAGTCCGACCGCTAGGATTAGGCCCGATGCCCACGGTGGTTGCCGTTTTTGGGTTGTCCAGACCACCGTCGAGGTGCACGGCTTGAGTGGCCTACACCCGACCCCCGAGCGAGGCCCCCGCCGCCTGGTGTTCCTATTTGGTATGTGTTGGAGGAAGGTCCATTTGTGCTACCCTAGTAGAACATTGTCAAGGTGCTGCAAGGCCCACGAACTTTCCCCGAACATCTTGTTAATTCACGCCTGGGGCGAAACTTGATACTGGGCAATCCGACTAAAATGACAGGAGCTAATTAGGTCCCCCCCAATGAAGGGGACCTTTGGTTTGAGACTCAGCTTTTCCCAAGCTACTCAACTAATACGTGACCCTTTCTTCCCCTCTTTTTCGTGGTAAGAATATGATCCCCAGAGTCTCAAATTGGCGCATGCTCGTTTCGGAAGCAAGCAGTGCAAAAACCGCCGCGACAACAAAATTTTATACAAGATAATGGGCAAGTGGTTTTTGTGCAATTAGGACCCTCCCCCTCAGGGTTGGTTTTGTGGTGTTTATACGGCCACAGGATGTTGGGCTTAAGGGCATCAGGATTATACTTTTACAGTCGGATGGACGTCACACGTCGACGCGAGCCTATTGGGTCTAGATCCTGTTCTTTAACTACGGCTTGACAGATGATAGGTTTGGACACCTGCGCTGTTCTGGGGGGTTGGAGGACGCCACTCAGGCTAAATTGGTGGTCAGGCTCTTCTTTATGCTTGGCCCCGGTTACCCCGCCAGCCCTGCGTTCAATGTTATTTTGGGCGGCAATATGCCCGAAAGGGAGGGATGGGGGCGGGGGGGGCATTAAAAAAGAGGGAGATCTGAAATTCCCCCAAACAGTAGGGGGAAGAATATATTGTTACCTCCATGGGTTAAATAGGGGCCCCCAGGTGGAGAGGGCTGGAGACAGTGATCCGTTTGGTGACCTCTCCGGGCCGGACCAACGGTTGGAAGCGGCGGCGTTTGGGAGGGCTTGGCGTATTGGTGGATCCCCCGGTGGAAAATTGCTCTAAGTAAAATAAGCGTATCCTGTAATCATGTTTATTTTCTGGTATATGTTATTACTGGAAACTGTCCATCAGATCCGGTAACTAAAGTTTTTAAAAGATATTGTTAATTTTGTCACAATAACCCCCCTAGTGGCCATTATTCCTTTCCTCTCGGAAATACAATGTGTGGTGGGGTATTGGGGGGGGAAGAAGGAGGGAAATGGTTCAGCCGGGGAAAAACTGGGGTGGGGGGACCGTAATTTTTAGCAAATGGGAGCGTGATGATAGTCCGAGCAATACTAGGCCTTACCTGTCAAAGCCAGAGGACGAACTGCAGCAATAGCAGGATGGAGCACATGACAGGTGAGTAGGACGGAGAAGGTCCCCCCCCCTGGCCCCTAAGTTGGGAGGTTAGTAAGTGCACCGGTAGGCAGGAAGATGGGGTATATTTGGCAGGAAGGGATTAGTAACAGCCCGCGTGTTGGAGCCTGGTGGAGCCCTACCAGCCCGGCACCCTGGCCACCATTCTGGCTAGGAGAGAAGACCGCTTGCCCTCTCGGCCCCACTAACACCAACACCTACTGATGCTTCCCGGGTCTCGCCCCCCCCAAGGGTCAACGAGTATGCGGCAGTGCAACCGTATAATGGGGTCTAGCCCTAAACGGAGGGCGGAAGCAGGGACTGCATTTATTCTCCATTAAATGGGATGGGGCAGAATAATTTTACCCCTTATTGTGGTTTATCCCGGTTCAAACAGGGGCCCCCAGGCGGAGGTGGTTGGAAGAAGTTATCGCTTCGGGCCCTCCCTGGGCGGGAAGGTGGAGCCGGCGCGGAGGTGGCTATGGTTGGAGGGGGAACACACTGCCAGTAAACAGCTTTATTGAAACACTTATTATGGTTATATGTTTAGTACTGGAAATGTCATTGTTAATAAGTTTTAAATGATATTGTTAATTTGTCCACAATAAAAGTGGGCATTATCTCGGAGCATGTGGTGTGGTTATTGGGGGGGGGAGTGGAAGGGAACATGGTCAGCGGAAGGCTGGGTTGGCGCGGACGTTATTAGAAAGGAGAGGTGAAGGTCAGAGCAATACCGGCCTTTATCAACCTCGTCATGTTTGTACCAGAAACCATTACCAGACATATTTGTCCCTATATTCATTACTGTACCAGATTATATCATTGTTTCTATGTGGGGATCACTGTTTCAGAATCCTCCCCTCCTGATTCTCTCTTCTCTTTCCAGAGTGTGTGAAGCCCATCTAGACGGAATTTAGCCGAGGGGATTTATCCTTTGTATCAGAGATTATTGGAGTGTAGTAGTGGTTACTATGCCGGCGCGGTAAGCAGATCCCATTTGTGCCAATGTTTATTGGTTATTATTCTAATGGACAGCCCTGCTTTCTGGTCACAGTTCGTATCTTTCATTTTGTTTACTCTGGCAGTGTTTTGATAAGATCCAGGAGGGCAAACCAGACACCAACCGTCCCAGATGATAATATGGAACATACATCGTTAGTGTGTCCATACTTAGCCATGGTTGGAGGAATCCTCTTCCTGTTGTAACGTCTAAAGACAAATGGAAGGAAAAGGAAAAAGGACAAGAGAAAGTCAACGCATCAACATCAGCCCAGTTCACAGAGTACAGAGGAGAATGGGGCTTCACCTTCAGGCAGCCCCAATAGTTCAGCTACAGAAACAGGATTAGAACAGAACTGTCTGAAGGATGGTCCGTCATGCGTCTTGTAAACCCAAGGATAAACTCAGGTTGTTCACACTTGAAGATGAGCTGAGCACCTAGCGTGGTAACAAGTATGATTGAAGATCTCCAGGGCAGGGCCTTATGTGAATGGATTAAAGAAATGTAAAGTATTGCATTGTGCAATTGTGTTACAGTAGAATAATAGAATAAGTTGTACAGAATAACCAATGTAACTTTTAGAATGAAATAGAAAACATTTTACTGTATATCAGTTTCTATGTGTGTGTGTGTATAATAAAGCAATGTGGACCACCTGCCTGATGGTGGCTGTCATTGCTATAGAAGTCTATTGGTGTGTGTACCTGTGCACATGGGGGGGCTGCAGCAGAGATATCTTGTCTCAGGTGGTGCCACCCTTAGAAATACCCTGCTCCTGCTCACTGCAACATAGGGATTAAAGTGAAATAAACAACTAACTTGACGGGTTGTTTTACTGCTACTAAGAGCTCTGCTCCCCTGTAGCGCCTCCTCTGTAAATCCAGGAAGGTAATGTACACAAACCACGAGAAGGAAAAATTCAATAAAACCATCAATCCTAAACCATCAAGCTTTAAAATAAAATGCAATTAACCCAATATCGTGACAGGTAACAAAAGTCTATATATTCAAATTAGTGGGCATCATTGTGTTTAAGGGGTTCAATTAATGGGAACAATTTACACACAATGGTGGGAAAACAAATAGGGGGGATTATACTGTACCTAATCTGTACCTACACTGTACTGATACAGTACCTACACTCTCTGTACCTTCACTGTACTTGTACAGTACCTATACCTTACTGACCCACTCGATACCTAACACCTGTAACGTACAGTTACCGAAACTGTACGATTACAGTACCTAACACTCGCTGTACCTCACTTGTACTTGTACAGTACCTTATACTTTGTACCTACTCTATAACCACTGTACCGGCATTGTACTGTTCACTAAATGTACGTGATACAGTAACCTACACTCTATGAACTTCACTGCTACGGTGTACGAAGCTATACTGCTACTATCTATACCTTACAAACTGTACCTGTACTAGTACCGTAATGTATATGATACAGTTACCACACCTCTCTGTAACCTTCACTGTACTGTAGTAAGTGAGACCTATACTTGTCCACCTTAACTACCGTAGTCCTGTACAGTACCTACACTGTACTGATACAGTACCTACACTCTTTGTACCTTCAACTGTACTTTACAGTACTTATACGTACCCAATCTATACCTACACTGTAACCTGTACAGTTCCTTACACTGTCACTGTATGTCACAGTACCTACACTACTGTACCTACTCACGTACTTGAACAGTACCTATACAGTACCTACGCTGATCTGTACAGTACCTCACTCCCTGTACCCTTCACTGTACTTGTACAGTACCTATTACGTACCTACTCTATACCTACACTTGTACCTGTACAGTACCTACAGGTGAAATCTACTGTACCTTTACTGTACCTACACATTGTAATTGTAATGATCAGATACGTTACATACACTCTTGTACCTCACTTTGTACTTGTACAGTACTATACGGTACCCACCTATACTCCATGTACCTAATCTGTACCTACATGTACTGATTACACGTACACTACCACTCTCTGTACCTTCACTGTACTTTACAGTACCTATACTGTACCTACTCTATACTACACTGTAACCTGTACAGTACCTACACTGTACTATACAGTACCTACCACTGCTCTTACCTTCACTGTACTGTACAGTACTTAATACGTACTTACCCACTATATACATTACACTGTTACCTGTACAGTACCTACACTGACTGTACTACAGTACCTACACTCTCTGATACCTTACTGTACTTAGTACCAGTACCTATACGTACTACTCTATAACCTACCACTGTACCTGTACTAGCTACCTTACACGTACTGTATACGTACCTCACTCTCTGTACCTTCACTGTACTTTACAGTACCATTATATGTACCACTCTATACCTACACTGTACCTGTACAGTACCTACACTGTACTGATACAGTACCTACACTCTCTTACCTTCACTGTACTTGTACAGTACCTATACTGTACCTACTCTATACTACACGTTACCTGTACAGTACCTACACTGTACTGATACAGTACCTACACTCTCTGTACCTTCACTGTACTTATACAGTACCTATACTGTACCTACTCTATACCTACACTGTACCTGTACAGTGAAAGAGATCAAAGAGTGTGCGCTTTGCTGCAGGGGATAATTCAGGTTAGGGTCGCTCTCTCCTACTGCTCTGTTCCCAGCAGTATGGTTATGTCAAAAAGTAGAAAAGGAAGGGGAGCCACGCAGGAATGCTGCGAACACAAACAGGGTTATTCAATAAAAGTTCTTATCATTAAAATGGTGCTAATTTTGCCTCAAACCATCAGATGTTGAGCTTTCAAATGTTAAATAAGATCCGATTGGTTGGGGCAAAATTAGCACCATTTAAAACATAAGAACTTTTATTGAATCTCCCTGATAGTGTTTAGTTATCCAACTGTTTCGAACCCACAATCGGGTCTTTGGTCAAGTGACAGTACCTGACAGAACCTAAACAGTAAATACTGCATATAGTGAATCTACAATGTGTGTACTGTACATATACTTTACCTACATCTCTGTACCTCCTTGTACCTGTACAGTACCTAAACGTTAAATACTGTACCATAAGGTACTTTACTGTACTGTACATATACTGTACCACACTTGTAAGCTTTGAATACACTGTAAGCCATCGCGTAACCAGTACGTAAACGTAACTACTTTACCTATAATGTACTTGTACCGTACTGTACATATACTGTCCCACACCTCTGTGTATGCTTACTGTTACCTGTACAGTACTAAACTGTAACTACTGTACCTTAATGACTTGTACTGTACTGTACATATACTGTACCCACACTCTGTGTAGCTTTACTGTACCGTTACAGTACGCTAAACGTAATACTGTACTATAATGTACTTTTACTGTACTGTACATATTTTCCCCACACTCTGTGTAGCTTCAGTACCTGTACAGTACCTAAACTTTAAATACTGTACCTTAATGTACTGTACTGTACTGTACAATATACTGTACCCACACTCTGTGTAGCTTCACTGTACCTGTACGTACTAACTTTAAATACTGTACCTATAATGTACTTGTACTGTACTGTTATATACTTTACCACACTGTGTAGCTTCACTGTACCTGTACAGTACCTAAACTGTAAATACTGTACCTATAATATACTTGTACTGTATGTACATTTCGTACCCACACTCTGTGTAGCTTAACTGTACCTTACAGTACCTAAACTAAATACTGTACCTATAATGTACTTGTACTGTACTGTACATATACTGTACCTACACTCTGTCTAGCTTCACTGTACCTGTACAGTACTAAACTGTAAATACTGTACCTATATGTAATTGTACTGTACATATACTGACCCACACTCTGTGTAGCTTCACTGTACCTGCTACGTACCTAACACGTAAATACATGTAACTATACTGTACTACATTTACTTGTACTGTACATGTACTGTACCTACACTGTATTTGTTACTGTACATATAATACCCTCACTGTACCTACTCTGTAAATACTGTACCTACACTCTGTCTAGCTTCACTGTACCTGTACAGTACCTAAACTGTAAATACTGTACCTATAATGTATTGTACTGTACATAATACTGTACCACACTCTGTGTAGCTCACGTACCGTACAGTACTAAACTGAAAATACTGTACCTATACTGTACTACATTGTATTGCTACTGTGTACATGTACTGTACTACACTGTATTTGTACTGTACAATTAATGTACCTCACTGTACCTACTCTGTAATACTGTACTACACTGTAGACAATACTGTACCTATACCATACCGTGACGTTTCCACACCATACTTGTACAGTATCTACACCATACCTATACTGTGGACCAATCACCAACTTTCAACTTTCAAGAGCTCCCCCTTTCTACCCCAAACTTGTATAGTGATAACTATTTAACCCCCATTACCTCCCTGCTGCCACATTCCATGCCCCATATGTAAACTTGCCATTAATGGTCCTATGATGCCTTCCAACTAACAGACTGGGAAACACTAACTTTGTTCCTTCCTTTTAACCCTGTTATAGGCAACTGTTCCACCAAGAGAGAAATTAATGTGAAAGAAAACACAGTAAGATGGTAACTCTAACTAAACCTTGATGCTTTGAAATTCTCTGACCAGATTTTCTCAAGTGTCACGTAATCCTTTAGTTTAGGGATGGGTTCACAGCATACAATTTTATGTTCTTGCCAACCGTCCACCACTAGCGATAAGGTCAGCAGCTGGGATAAATCTCTCTCTTGACTGTAGCAAAAGTAGTCAATAGGGGACCGCACGATTGGAAATGATAACCGGACATGCCTGTCCATTCGGACGAGCGGTGTAGGCGCCTGCTTAAAACACCTCTGATTTTTTGGTCCTGCCAGAAGAATCTTTTGTGTGTACCCAGTTTAAGATTGGCTCCTAAATGTGTCAGGGGGCATGTTTTTGTGATGTCACTATGACATTAAATGATGTTCATAACTTTGCACAAATTTGGATTTTGACTCAAAAAAGCATTGCCACATAGTGTGACTTCTTTATTCTATATGATTAAAAGTGGTTCAAATGTGTAGGGTGCAATTTTTAGTGATGTCACTATGACATCAGCATGACATGATTTACACAAATTTGGATTTTGATCCAAAAAAGCATTGCACTTGATGCAACTTCTTATTCTATAACTTTAAGTGTTCAAATGTGTCTGGGTGCATGTTTTAATTAACAAAAAAGTCATGAGATACTCGCAGAAAAAAAGTGCAAGTTATTCACCATGTTTACAAGAAAAAACAGGCAACGTTTTGGTTGGCACTCCACCCTTTCTCAGCACCAAGGCAGGTTCATTGGATAGATAAAAAAAAGTTGAATGAGTTTCTGGAAACAAGGAATGTGGCAGGTACTGGTGTTGTTACTTAAAGTAGAGTTGACCAGGGATACCTCACTTGGAGTGGGGAAGGAATTTTATAAATTCTTTATAATTTTTCCTCTGGATCAAACAGTTTAGGCAGCAAAGTGGGTAGGTTGGATGGATGGACGTCTTTATTCAACCTCAATATACTATACTATCTACATATCTTTTGATATTGGCAGTATGTCTGGATGAATTTTTTATTGATATCAGCCTGACATCATAATTCTGCACACAGAATTGGTCTAAAAAAAGCATTTCTCTTGGTACTCCTTCTAATCTATTAACGTTTAATAGTTTTAAATGTGTATATTTTAGTGGGCACTTTGACATCAGCATGACATCATATAATTTTTACAGATTATATTTTACCCCAAAAAAGCATTGCACTTGGTGCACAACTACTTATTATAAGTATCTTTTGTGCGTAGACAGATGTGGATTTTGACCCAAAAAAGCATTGCAATTGGTGCAATCTCAAGAAGGGTTTTATCTGACCATCCACTCCCCGCAGGAGCGGGGAATCTTTTTGTTGAGAGGATCACTCTCTGAGACCCTGTATTTTATGTAGCTAGTGGCTACAGAAGTTTCATCTATGTTAGAATGGCCCATTCCAGCTAAAAAAAAGTTTTTATAGGATTCAACAACTTTTACAGTGTTTTAAAAATGAACCAGGCAACTATACTTCCCATCACTCAGCTCACCAAAAAAACACTCTTTCCATTGGTCACTCGAGGCACAAAAAGCCTATGAACTCCCTTCTGCTCCTGTCCCTCAGCACTCCGAGTTACTTAACCATTTATCCTCGAAGTGGATGGCATCAGAAATGCATGAGAGTAGGGGCCATTTTATCCAATTGTTTCGACAATAAATCACTTTTACACCCAGTAGCCTTCTTTTCTAGGAAGCTATCACTGCAGAACATAATAAAAATATGGAGATCGAAAGTTATTAGCTATTAATTCACCCTGGAGGAGTGGAGTAACTCTTGGAAGGAGCCGCACATCCAAGTCTAATGTACACAGACAATAAGAAACTGAATATCTGAAGACAGTAAGAGACCAAATTCACACTAGCAATTTGTCTCTTTCCTTTCCCGATTCGTTCTTATTCTTCTTTCATTCAGGGTCTGAAAAATACAATAACGTAATTTGTGAAAGGTAATATCACTGCCTATTCAATATCAATTAAGTAACCTCATTGAGATATTGAGCACTTATTCTCATTGAAATTATATGACCAGCTAAGTTTGAGGCTTACTTAATTAAGATAATGGTCCGGTGCTTATTCCCGTCTTAGTGACAAGATATCTTATCGTAAAGTTTCAACATTGAATGAAACTCACCCGTGCATCTAGGTGGTCTGTATGCAGCCCGCCTGGACCCTTGCTCCACTGTATCCACAATCATTATATGTACTTTTGCATGGTAATATCCCTAATACTACTAGGCGGTGGTTTACCCACATTCTCCATATTTAATTTGCATCATTGACAGTTTTTTTGTATATAATAAAATGAAGGAAGAGACAGAGAGAAGAGTGGGTTAGTGGAGATAGATAGGATGTGAGATCAAAAAAGAGCCAAAAAATGTTCGTAGGGTATGAAAAGGGAAGCAATGGGCATGAGAACATGGAATATCATTTGAGAAACTCCTAATAAAAGAAACTAGGTTGTGGTGGGACTGCAGTGATAGAAAAAATTTGGAATATAAATGACCTACGAGGCTTAGATTGAAAAAATATCCTACTTTTGTATGTTGAACAGGAGAGTGAGTTCATGCAACAGTGTGATATGGTCCTAAACTGACATGCACTTTGTTTAATGGATTTGACAGTCTCTCATAAACAGCAGCAACTTAAATCTCTTAAAGGGGATGTTGATAGTCAGGAGAAATTAGTCAAGGAAATTTCAGAACATCAGAATATTGAGATATGAAATGTTACTAAGGTAGATAAAATTGAGAATTACAATTATGGAATGAAAAGTCAAGAAATTGAGTAGGGACAAATTAGATTATAAGGATTTTATAGGACAGAGTCGGATTTTAGGACAGAGAAAGGATTTGGTTATGGCAGAAAGTATAGTAGACCAAGGACAGATTGTGAAAGAACACCAATTTTAAAAAGGAGAGCACCTTATAGAAAAAGTGGAGCTTAATTCAAGTGAGACCGAATACAATTCTGCTTCGGATGTTTCTTTTCTTTTGTTCTTCTCTCCACATTTTATAGAACTCCACAAAGAGATTGTAAACGTAAGGTTCAAGGGGGCTCCCACGTCCGGCAGTGAAAATGAATATACTTTAAGGCTAAAAGAAACTATCGTACCAGAGACTGTAATGAAGACATTTTGACTGTGTCAGCACATAGAGGAAAGTTCTCAACGTCATCAAAAAAGGTAATCCTTTAGAAGGAAACCAGTTTGGAGAGGAGGGAGACCCCAGAAGGAACCGACGCTACCCATTGAGGGAAGTCACAAGAACCCACGTGTAATGTATTGAATCTATCTAAACGGATATTAACCAAAGAAGAAGAGACTGAGTACTTAATAGAGGACTATCCTTCTGTCCAAACTCATTTTTTTGATTTATTAAAACAGTATCAATGTAAAATAAGTTCGTGAGAAATATGATTTAAAAAAATATTTTTCTGATATTAAAAATGGAAATTGGAACAAGAGGTTGAAGACCTTCAGAGAATACCTTACAAGCTCATCAGGTTGATGCTGGCTGCTTGATAGATCTTCAACAACTTTATAGTAGTTTCTAACCAATTTGAAGACACAAAGGTTCTTTGGGAGCAGTTGTTATGCTAATGCTAGAAGGTTTAAAGAGAGGTCTTCATTTATCCGTACATTGCAGGAGCCCCTGTGTTGATTTTCAGTTGAGTTTTCAAGCCTTAGTGAGAAAGATCTCAGAACTTTAGATCGGGAATTATTTAACACCAACAGTAGGAGGTGGCCAGATGGTAAGGCGAGCAAAAGGGCAATCTTAGCTATAAGGAAACAAAGAGCCCTGTCTAATTTAAAGAAGATCAGAGCATATAATAAGGAATGCAGACAGAGGGGGGTTGGTAGTCGTATTAGACAGAGAAGATTACTGAATAAAGAAGCCCCTCAGACTGTTGTCATATAGTGAAAACATATGTGAAACTAGGGGGGATCCCATGAGAGAATATAAAATGGAAATAGAGAAGTTATACATTACAGAGGGGATAAGCATAGGCCTGATACATCATGGATATGACTGGTTTCTTCATCACCTGCCAAAGGTACACAACAATGTTTTTCCCCCTAAGGGTAGGCCTATTATGGCAGGTTAAATTGAATGAAGGTCTGTCGGATTTCGATTGATTATGTACATAATGGTTAAAAAGAATGTATTCGTACGTAAAAGACCTAGTGAGTATTAGGTCTATTATTAGAATGTATAGATTGGCAAAAGGGATATAATCTGTCAATACTGATGTTATTTCTTTATAATTCCTGTTTTCCTCATCAATCGGGGATGGAGGGCAGTAAAGTACCACCTATTGAAGTATAGTAAATACATGGTGCAGATAATAGAACAGGATAAGCATAAATACATGCTGTAATAGCATACATGAAAATCAATGTAGCTCGAGCCTATTTAACTTCTAAAGTACATTGCCAGAAATACACCACTAGAACACAATGGAAGTGCGAAGAAATAAACACATTAAATGGCACAGAGGGAGATTTCACTTAAAGCCGCATGTCGGCTCTGGGCAAATTCCGTAGCAGAGGCTGCGCCACGCCGGGAAACTGCAGCCTATGGTAATAGGCTTGATGAGCATGGTTGCGCATAGTTCTATTCTGGTACTTGCGCAGCGCCGCCAACCAAGGCTTAAAGTCACGCTAACCGATCGTAAGCTTTTAAGAGCATGTCAGCAGCGCCACAGGTAAATGATATAAGTATAGAGGGGTTGAACAAGTTGCTTCACAATACATATGAAAAGGTGTACAACCTTCCACCCACTTTTTAGCAGAAAAATCAGGCTAATAATACCACAAGTGATCTCTATTACATAGGACCTGCGAGGGATTATATCCTTAAAAATCACTCAAACTAGTTAGATGATGTTTTTCATAAGGATATAATCCACTGCAGCTCCTCCAATATAAACAGTGAATATGGCTTAAAAAAAACAACAAACTTACCTGAAAACCTCCTCCACCGGAGCAGTCTGACAAAGCGACACCGGCTAACCGCTTTTAACCCAGATAAATCCAAAAAGCCCGGATAAATCAACGAAAATGTGCGCGCCGCAACATCAGTAAAATAGGAATTAGGTTGAATAAAGACATTCGTACATTCAAGTCAAAACCTATCTTCTTTTTTTTTTTTTTAACCCTACTAACAGTTGATACAGAGGAAGGCAAAAAACCCAGCTAAAAAAGGGGGGGAAAAATCCTCTATTGCTCCAAAACTGGCCAATCGGAAAGTATCCCTGATCAACCCAGATCTATGATAATTATACCAGATTCAATATTTTTTAGTTTAGAAATCTTATCCAGGCTCTTTTTAAAGTATTAATGAACTTGCCATTACAACCTTCTGCCTGAAGACGTTCCACCAGTTTTACCGTTCTCACTGTAAAGAAACCTCTCCACTTGGAAGATGAACTCTTTTCTTCCAACCTTAAAGGATGTCCACAGAGTCCTTGACTAGTGACTATTAGCTACCCCAAACAATGCCCAGAGAGTTCACGTATGGGCATTAATTAATTTGTATAAGGTTTATCAGTTCACCAGCAACCGCCGCTTCTCCATGTAAACAGCCTACACTGTCTAATCTGCCTGATATCTCAAGCCCCCTCCATCCCTGATAATTTAGTGCCCTCTGGACTGCATTCCATTTCCAAATGATGCCCTTTTGTATATGGGATCTCCAAAAATGCACCGCATATGTCCAAATGAGGCTACCAGTGCCTGTAAGAGGGAGATAATATCTTATTTCTTCTTGAAATCTATTCCCCTCTTAACAAGACCAAATATCTTGTAGCTCTAGCGGTGGTACCTGCATTGTTTGCTACGACTAAGTCTGTATCTACCAGAACCCCCCCAAATATCTTTCCATTTCAATGCGCCTAACCCGCAGTATTTAGGTTGTAGGTGGCACCAGGGCATTATTAACATCCCAAATGCATTCACCTTACATTTATTCAACATGGAATCTCATCTGCATTCTGCGCACCATTTTGATAATCCTATCTAGGTCGTTGCAGCACTTGCAACATATTGGAAGTTCCAAGTTACTGCATAATGTAGGGTCATCAGCAAACACAGATGAACCTTGCTCTACATGCCCCCTTCTAAGTCATTTTAAAACAGATATCTAAACAGAAGCTCGGCCCCAAGTACAGAACCCTGAGGAATACTCCGCTTAGAACTTCGCCCACATGATGAGCTCCCTTACACCACTTCTGTGCGTCCAATAACAGTTCTCTATCCATGAACAAATGTTTCTTCAACGGCAACAGTCCTAGTTTATAACATCGTCGCCATGTGGGACCACAGTATCAAAGGCTTTTGCAAAAATCCAAAATATACCACTATCCACAGCTGGTGACATGAATCTAACTTCTACTCATTCTTCATAAAAACCCAATTAAATTTGTTTGGCCAGTCGTATTTCTCATAAATCCCTGCTGACTACTACTAATTTTACCGATTATCTCTGGAGACAAAGTCAAGGATTGATCCCTTAACAAGTATTCCTCACTTCCCTACCACTGATGTATGGCTACAGGTCTATTATAGTTCCAGCTCTGAAGGGCAGACATGACGCACCTCACCAATGGAAGCTGAAACAGTACTGGCGAGCATGCGCAAACGCACATAAAAACAAGCCGCGCAATGGAAACAACTACAGGAACTCGGCGTAGGCAGGGGGGAAACCGAAACATCTACTAAAACAAACGGATCAAACTACCCGAATTTAAAGAATACAATAACAACCACAACACAAAGCTAAATAATATATAAATAAATGCCAGAATAATAACCAAAATACCCAAAACAAAACTTAAAAACTAAAATTAACCCAATAAACAAAAATACAAAAGACACCTGTAGTAATCAAACCAAACCACAAACCTCTCACAGCAACAGCAAAATCACACAAAAAAACAAAGCACTTGGATACCAAAAGGAAAACATATATAATTCAATCATAAAACAAGGTAATTTACATAAAATAAAACAACACAAAACAAATTTTAATTTACACATTTTTAGTAATATAAAAAAAAAAGGATATTTCTTTACAGAAGGATGTTGAAATTAGAAATACACAGAATAACTAACAGACTCTACACAATATGAAACAGAAGAAAACAAACAGGTAAGGCAATAATGTAAAATACATTAAAAAAAGGAGGAAACCAAAAAAATATCTACACATATTGAATATTAGTAATCATTTCATAGACCAATTTACAGCTAATAACAACCAATAAAGTCACCACCCAAAGAAAGGAAAATGGAAACATATAAACAGGTAAACAACAAAAAAGACAAAAATAAAATAACATAAAAATTAACAAAATGTAACCAACAACAGGACTGAATGCACGATCCCTCAGGTACCAACAACTGCAAAACCAAGCCAACAGAAGAAAATAAATGGAAAATAATTGCTTAAAACCGATCCAAACTTCCCAACCGAAGAAGATCTTTTACGACATTTCATTAGAAGAACAAAAAAATCTAAACAACTCGACATATCATTATGCAGACTTACTGGACAAAATAAGTAGACCACAAGCACTAAGATGATCCTAGAATAAGATTGACGATACACATGTTAGGACTTGACGTACTACTAGTTAAGAGCATTGACGTACATCACTAATTTGATCGGAAGCATAAGACTCACGAATGTACTAGACCTTACAGATACCTACATAAGATGCTCCTAGGAGCATTGGACCAGATACCTACACTAAGATGTATCCTAGGAAAGCATGACAGATACTTACATGAAGAGTCTCCTAGGAAGCATGACAGATACCCTTACACTAAGATGATCCTAGACAGCATGACAGATACCTTACCATAAGATGTTACTCTAGGAGCATTGGACAGATACCTAACGTACTAAGCATGTATTCCCTAAGGTGTTAGGAGCATTGACAGATACCTTACACTAGATGTATCCTAGAAGCCACATTGACAGATACCTTACACTCACGATGTATCCTAGGGTAGCATTGACAGATACTACACTAAGATGTTCCTGAGGATAGCATTGACAGATACCTACACAAGATGTATCCTAGGAAGTCAATTGGACAGATACTTACACTAAGAGGTCACCTAGGAAGCATGCATAACCTTCACTAAGATGATCCTAGGTATAGCATGAAGCATACCTGACACTAAGATGTATCCTAGAAGACAATTGACAGATACCTGTACACTAAGACTGTATCTAGGAAGCATGTGACCAGATACCTTTACAACTAAGAGGATCTAGGAAGGCATTGACAGTGATCATTACCAATAAGATGTATCCTAGGAAGACATGAAGATCTTACACTGACAGCTAGACGATGACTCCATAGAGACTAGGACATTGACAGATACTACACTAAGATGTATCCTAGGAAGCATTGACAGATACCTTCCACTAATGATGTATCTAGGAAGCATTGAACAGATTACCTTAACACTATAATGTATCTAGGGAAGCATGTGACAGTACCTTACATAAGATGTTTCTAGGAAGCATGGACAGATACGCTTACACTAAGATGTATCCTAGGATAGATTGACAGATACCTTAACACTAAGATGGTATCAGAGGAAATTGACACAATGACAGAGCATGCGACCTTTACACTAAGATGTATCCTAGGTAGCATTGACAGATACCTTACACTAAGATGGATCACTAGGAAGCATTGACAGATACCTTACACTAAGATGTATCCAGTACATTGAAAAGATACCTTACACTAAGATGTATCATAGGAAGGCATTGAAAAGACAGATACTTAAATCCCAACTAACTACCAGCACATCTACTTAACGGAAAAACAGAGACTCCATGACTGGACAACAAATATCAGCCAAATGAAATACTTAAAAAAACAAGGAAAAGGCAACAACCCCAATAGAGCACAACCACTGACATACGACAGACATCTCACAAACTGTACCTCAGGAACATTATCACTAAAGACCCAACAAACACTTCCTAAATTCAATATCATTTCACATAGCCATTACACTTTGCATCTAGAAAAAAGAACAATACGACTTAGAATGGGGGGAATACATTACACACAGACACTGCAGGGAACAATACCTGAGTTACGAGGACGCCAAAACAAGGGACAGCGCAAGAAAACCCTAAAGCACAAGACTATAAAGCCCACGATTGTACCGAAAATTACTGACACCCAGACAAGAGACAATCACAACCTCTATGAAATACAAAAAAAACACACAGGACATCCATGGCTAGCCCAGACCATACTCACAATCTACCCCACAAAATACACCTATCAAAATGATTTCCCAAGGTATGGTTACAGCAAAAATGAAAAAATTGGAATAAACAAAAATGAAGGAACAATGATGACGAAAGAAAATAGCCAGCAGCATACCAGGAGCCAAAAGAATTCACAAACCATTCAACACGGAAAACAACAATCAAAACTTGTGACCCACAACCATCCCTCCCAATGAAATTATGCAAAATATCATGGGACATAAAAATATTTCTAGCATTCCCAATAACATGCAACCTAACTGAAAATCAACAACAAATAGAAATCTCACATATTTTGAGGTTAGTCACACAACAATAACACACATACCCAATAACAAACAAACAAAAGGACAACTACAATACCCTATCAACATCTAACAACAAGGATCAAGACATAACATAGAATCAAAAACACACTACAAAAATATTTGGAAAAAATTTTAACTTCCTAACACACAAATTTCAGTTAATGTTTACACACCATCAAACACCAATCCCAACAAAAAGCAAAGAGAATATAGATCCTTGACTCGCACTAATCTCATTTACATCCAATATCAAATATTAAAAGTACAATTAATAACAATATGTTATTACAATAAATACTTTAATTTTACCAATTAACGTTCTTATTGAAATGTAACAACTTGTGTAGTATTAAGAAATAATGCACCCCATACAGTGTAATTACGGCTGTATTTACACTGTAAGGGCACATTATCCCTTAATATAAATTATTATACCATGTTGATGATGATGGCTGGAAAGATAAATGGCAGGTCTCTAAGGCAACGTGACATGCAGCGGGAGTGGGAAACAAAACTAGTTAGCATGTTGCAGAAAGAAGTTTGGGCCAGGACCACCTAGGAAGATGGCCAAAACTAGAACACACATCATAGATTACCACTGACCTGAATATGCTCTCACATGATTTCTATCACTAACAGGCTGATGCAGAGACCGAGACACAAATGGTTAATAAAAGTCTGTGGAGCTCCTTGCCTTGTATTTTGGGTTCATCTCCTGTAACAGCAGAGGAGAGATAGAGGTTGAGTTGATGATTGATTAAGGTGCTGTGCCTTGTTTATTTCTGCCCTTTTCCTCTTTTTCCAGCCAGGATGGACTGTTTCATGTAGCTTTTGTTTCAGTTATTATTCATAAAAACTTTTGTTTTAAGTGGCACAGCATGCGACCGGATGATGACAAGAGATCATACAAGAATGGACCCATGCTCAGCATGACGTAATGATCTACTCATAAACACGTCCCATAGGACAGTATCTCATGGTGTCAGGGCAAAAACACCCATCACTGTTAACGGTAGTTTAGCCTACTTCGTATAAACAATATCACATATTAGTGATTGAAATAGTTTTGTCATATCTGGACAAAACCTTCTAATGATTCAGTTCCCTACAATGCAAGTAAACTTTCACTGGTTAATTCTGTGGGTTACCATGGTCACGCATTACAGCAAAATAGATCTAAAGAAGATATGCTATATAAATATGGATTAGGTCCACTGCGCAATTGTTGTGCGTTTGCCTTCTGGGTCACGCTTCCGATTCAATGCCAATGCAATGCTATAGATGTTTCCCACTTTGTGCGCTGGCCCTCCAGATCCGTTGTTGTTGGACATTGCTGCGTACAATAAAACAGAGTGTACCGGAATGCAAGGTACATAGCAATAAAACGCACAGCCAGCAAATGCAAAAAAAACCAGCAAACGCGTTTGTAAAATAAAGTGTAAACAAGACTTTTGATTATTATTCTGCAAACAAGGTAAGACATGTAAACCAGAATAAATGCATACCATACTATAAAAACGATGGACACGTGTTACCGGTTAAAAATCAGGCGGAGTGCTACGAGAGGTGATAAAATAAATTACCAATATATACCAAATAGGAATATACATTTTCCAAAGCATCCCTGATAAGCACTCATACACTGTTTATCCTAATTTGAAAGAATATTTTATGACAGAACAATAAAAGAAACACCCTCTCCACCAAAGACAGGGTCAGCGGTTCAACTCATCATAAGTCAGGGCTAGCCAGAATTTGTGATAACTTGATGCGTTTTAAAACCTTAAGTTAGACCGGAGGAATTATAAAAACTGTAACAAGAGTATAGAAAGCAATCAAGCAGCTGAAGTTAATAATGAAGTATAGAATAGATGAACAAAGACACTCATTAATCATAATTTTTTAAAACCGCATGTTAATAGTAAAAAGATGCGAGACTGAGAAATTGTGTGCACCACTTAATGAATGGGGGTATACGTTAGTTACGGAGGAGGAGATAAAGCAAATGTCTTGAATATTTTTTACACTCGTTACACTATAGAAGCATCCAAGTTACAGATATCTCATCGATAAGTAGCAATTGCTGTATAAAAGATGCGGCAGGTGCGCTTTGGACTAACCCAGGATCATGGTACAGCAACAAATAAAAGATTACATTAACAAAACTCTCTTGGACACAGAGCTAAGTTCGTTTTATCTAGAGGCATGTTTTATTTTTGCAGGATTACCTACTGTCCAGAGGGTGCTTCTGGTGGAAAAAGCTGGATTGGAAAAATGTGAGTTCCAATTATTAAAAAAAGGTTGTCGTCACGCTCGGGTAATTACAGGCTGTAAGTTTAAAATCAGTGTTGGGGAGATCCTGGAAAAGTTGTAATAACGTTTGGGAACATATTCTAGATGATTGTTTCAAGATGAGTTATAAGTAGTAACCAGCATGGATTCAGGAGGAAAGAACGATCTTGTCAAACTAAATGGCTTGGCTGTTTATGAGGAAGGGAGTTGGAATTTAGCACTTCTGGCATAGCAGTAGATGTAGTAAACTTTGTTTTTGCAAAGGGCTTTGATACAGTCCCCATAGGCCAAACTAGTATAAGACTAAGATCTGTGCTCTGGGGAGTCCAAATCTGAACATGCTAGAAAATTGGTTCATAGAATAGGATGCCAGAGAGTAGGTTGTTAATGTGGCTCATCATTATGGACTAAAAGTGCTAAGTGGGGCCACAAGGTTCGTGTTGGGGCCGCTTCTATTTATCTGTGTATAATGAATTGGAAGTGGGTATCGTCAGCAGTGTCTTCTATGTTGCGATGACACAAATCTTTGTTGCCTATAAAGCTTCAGAGGTGTGCAATCTGGCAGGTGGATATCGTAGATTGTCAGATTAGGCATGCTAAGTGCAGATGAATTCAATGTTGAGAAATGTAGGGTGATGCATTTTGGACATTGTGCTATATACCTATAATGGCTCTGGTTAAGTGAATCCGGTTGGAAAAGGATCTTGGAGTTTTGGTGGATAACAAACGTATAGGTAGCAAGCAGTGCAAGGCGGAAACGCCAAGCCAGCATGTATTGTCTGTATAACAGAGAGGTATGGATTCAAGGGAGAAGAAAATTATTCCCCTCTGTTACCAAAGCATTGGTTAAGGTCCTCATTGGAATATTGCACAGGTGCATTGGAATTCCTTTTGTACAAAAGGACATATTTGAAATGAAAATTGTTCAGAGAAGGCAACTAAATATTAAAAGGCATGGGAGGGGGGAAGCTTGAAGAGAGCTTGGAGAGTTGAAGATGAAGTCTCCAAGATGTACGCTAGAAAAAAGTCGCTTGCGTTGGGGATATGTTCTTACTGTGTATAAATAATTAACGGGCATACACATAACTATCTGGGGCATTGTTCACCAATAGAACATGTCAAAGGAAACATGGACATCCTTAAGACTTGAAGAAAAAGTTTAGGCTTCAAGTCGGAAAGGTTTCTCACTGTGAGAAACGGTTTAAGCTAGGAACTGTCTTTCAGGAGTGGAGGGAGTGTATGGCAGCCGGTTTCATTGGACAGTTTTTTTGTTAGGAAAAGGTCTGGGAGTTTCTGCAAACGGCCATGTTGCAAGTTACCGGATGATAATTAAAGTAGAGTTGATCCAGGAAATTTCCGGAATTGCACTTGGAGTCAGGAAGGAACTAAATCATAAATTAAGTGGTGTTTTTTTTTGCTTGCCTACTGGACAACAGTTAGCAGGAATGAGGATATTGCTAGATACTATATTAATTCATCAAAACTTCAAGACGGCAAAGATTGATCTCCTCCGATGTTTATTTACCAGGGACATAAAATCCACACCAGAAGACAGATATTGCAACCTTTGCTGATGCAGACTATACATGAGTTAGACATCACCGATAAGAAAATTTAGGTAATACAAGAGTTTGAAAGAGGAAATTTGTCGCTATTGGCCAAAGACAACTTTCCCCGTGCATTATATTTTCTATTATTCCAATATAATACGATTATATATATAATGTAATGCCATTGCATTTATCATTTTACATTCCCACTCTCTATTGTATTGCAGTACACCTGTATATTGTATCTGTCAGTATCTTTAATGGCTAAAACCTCAAATGTGTATTACATGATTACTGTCTTTCCTTTGTATCTTTCCTCTCATGGAGTGTAAATACTAAATGTAAATATAGTTAATAGCAACCAAACGCGCCCATATCCTGCGCTATTATGCAAGCGCATAAGTCGGACATAATATGTAAGTACATGCTCAAATATACACTCTCGGCAGGAAATATCCACTGATCTGTAACTAGCCTTGTCTGTACTGGGTGCCAACCAACAAATTTTTTAACACGTATAGTGCAAAGGTTAATGGAATGAAATTACCAAGAAACCCTGTATCCCCAATACACTACGGCCATCATCACTGGGTTTAATTAGATTGGTTAGAGCACAAGGTGAAGTTTTCAGCTCTAACCAGTCTATCCACTCTGTCCAACCTTGCACCCAGATCCAGCGAGCCAGGGGATAGGTCCCTATTGGAGGGAACGCTCTTGCAATGCAACTCTATTCTATGGGTGGCTACTGACAATGATGAAAAGTTGCCAGGATTGGACTTGTGGACAAGGAGTTGCAACTTTGGAAGGTGTCTAAGCTGATCTAACCCGGATTAAGACCTCAGGGGCATATTTATAAAGGGTTGAAAGTGAAAGTCGCAAAATTAGTTTTCGCTTTCAGTACCGCATGGTTTTTGCCCAAAATAGCTAGTTAACACGATTTAAAAGGTGACGTTAACGAGTGGCCGAAAACTTTCCACGCCTATCGCTATAAACCACTTTCCGCCATACTTCGTCTACATCGACAACGGTAATTTGAGCGAATAAGCGGAGCGAACAGGGCATAACGCGGATTTATTAAAAAACCGAATAGTGTGTTTCTACATGAAATGGAGCAGAATATTATCACCACCTTGAAGGTAGGGAAAAGGCATTTTATTACCGGTGTTGGGTACATTTATTTGCCTTTTTCTTAACATTTAAGCTTGGCTTTAAATGAGGTCTGTAGTCTTTTGTCTTTCACGTGGAACGGCACCGCACCCCTTTTTTCTTGGGGGGTGTCTGTTAGCAGTCGCAATGTAGGGAACGCATTTCACTGATTTCCAATGCCGAGAAGGCCAATTGTTAACATCAGGGTGGTGCTTTATGCTCTGCTTCTTGGAGTGTTCAAACAACTCATTCTGCCGTTCGCCTTTCGAATGCCGCGTTTCACGTTAATAGGGTGTTGTCAAACTTTATATTCTTTACTCCGGATACCCAATTTTTGCTGAATGAATATAGTGCCAAGAGATGTTGACAAGATGGCGAGGCCCGTAACAATGATTGATGTGGTTTCACTTCTTTTGATACAAGTTGTACCATAACTAAAAAACAGGAAACATAAAGTTTGATTTTAATAATCAAACACTATCTTAAACAAGCAGCTTAAAGCGTTATCATTGGGCGTAGAGAAATGAGTGGGGAGGAGCTACTTTTGTTTGGCTATGTCTAATGGTTTCGCATAATGCAGTCATCTTGTAGACGCGTAAGTTTTCGCCCGCAATACTTTTGTTTTATACCCCTGCGGCAGTTCGCGTTTTTACAGACGCAAAGTCTTTTTTTTCCCCGCTTTATATAAATACAGAAACAGATAGTCACAAAAAAATATTGTTTCGCGCTATGTTCGCAGTAATTAAACGAGACCTTTATAAAATGCCCCCCAGCTCATTTTGGTCCCTAACCCAGATCAGGGATTCTCAAACGGATTGTCTCTGTACTCCAAATGATTTGAATTAATACTACAACTCCCTGCCTTCCTGGCATCCTCTGTGTGAGGAATTTCATGGACATGACAATAGAAGTAAACGGTACGTCAATCTTCTTATGGCATGCGTTTGGTTCATTTTCACTGAAATGAACAATTCTCAACGAAACGGCCACCATATGTGATGAATGAAGCCTAAGGCAATATACAGGCACTTGAGATTTAGTCCCCTAATTGATCTGTCAGCTTCTTCCCTGTTTCTATACGTTATATTGATTCTGCCATGGGATTGCTATAAAAAATACAAATTATTTTTCTATCAATCAAAGGAGGCTTCTGTCACGATAGGGGAAGCTGTAGCGTCATTCTTAAAGGCGGCCCAATGTGGTCTCCAAAACAAGTGAGTTTTAAGTGAACAGGGCATTTCCTCCATCATTTAAAAAAAGCCACCTCTCTATGTGCAAAGCCAGAGAATATAAAGAAACTGACTGTAACGAAACGTTAATGGGTGGGAGGCTGACATGTGACATTCCTATGGCTTGTTCTGCCCAGTGCCCGGGAGCACAGTCTTCAGACTACCAGAGTGAACGTGGGTGAGGGAGACAGAGCTCCTCCTCTCTTACGTGTGTGAATGTCCGGACAGCGTAGTAAGGGAATCTACAGCCCTCTCTACCCATGTGAAAAAGCCTTTTCGCATGAGTCTCACTCGTCTGCACCTGAAAGGCTGTTTCACAGGGTTTCTATAGGGGGTTGTTTGGTGGCCCACGGACCGGTCAATGGGAGGGGGTCTATGGCGGCCACGGGTTGGGGGCTAGCAGTCATGGGGGGCACGGGCATTAGGCGGCCACGGGTGGGCCAGGGCTTAGGCATCCGTTAGTTGGGCGGGGCTAGGTGTCTGGACGGGAGCGACGCGAGGCACTTGGGACTGTAAGAGAATGGGCAAGTAGGGCTGGCCAACTGGAGGAACCATGGGGCCTGAGTGGGAGGGGACAGGTGGCTGCAAAGGGAGGAGGAGGCACAGGGCAGATGACTAACAGGTTCAGAGCCAGAAGCAGGAAGTGCAGGGGACTGGTAGATGCTGCTACCCCATATCCACCACAACCAAAATGTAATATATCTTCAAAACTACAAAATACACAAAAAAATTGAATAGAAATTGCAAAAATTCTTAGGCGAGAGCAATTCTATCATTGACCTAGTCATTTTTTGAACCCAGTTCCCCTTAAAATGTTTCCTGAAACAGACCTAGCGGATTACCATCTGTGAAGAGATATCATTTATCAATTAGCAAATACAAGAGTCCTCGTAATTAGCATCCTTATAATTTATCTCTAAAAACCCATTGTTGTGCTATGTTTGCGTAAAAAGACATTCGTCAGTGGCATTTGAACGACATAGGTACTATTATTACCCACAATACCCTGCAGAAGAATACAAAACTGAGGGTCGGTCGTTGCTGATAGCCTGTGTTCCATTATTCTATAGGACACTGTACATTTCATGCTGAGAAAATAAAATGCCAGGAAACTCCAGAGAGACCTGCCTACCCAGTACTGATATTTACACGTAGCCTTATGTCCAGCACTAGACCCAGTTCCACTTTTCTTAACTCCACTCACATAGCGAATGGGATAAAAACAGACCTTTCCTGACAGCACTTTAAGAGCTATTCTGACCTACCATGTGGCTGTGGATTATGGTTGTTGCCACAGGCATTTATAGTAGGTAGAGCTGTGAGGAAATTTTGAATAAATATTTTAGCTAGTTACTATAGTCTTCTTGACAACAAGGTTTAAAGCAAACAAAGGGGGACCAGAACATCGGTCATGCACCTTCTTCTAACCAACATGCACCCTGGTGGTAGATTGGAATTCGTCCTCGCTTAAGCTTGAACAGTTAACATTAAATAACTCGATAACACCACTTAATGTGGCCACAGCTTGTAATCTGTAGCATGTAGTCAGGTATTTTATAATTCCATCAATATAAGTTTATATAATTCCAGATACATACTACAATAATTTTATAATTGCAATTAACTTAAAAAACTTTACAACTGTTACAAAATGTGTGTAAAGTTCACTGGACGTTGTCAAGACTCAATTTAAGCTTGCGCCCTTACCCCCTTGATCTGCCTCTCTAACCTTCAGGAGTGGGGCCAAGAGCTCATCGCCCATTGCCTCCCAGGGCCCTGTTCCTTAGAGAGGATTACCAACTCATAACAAGTGTACGCCAGCAACACCACATAGCAACAAAGGATGATTCGTGTGCCTTGGCTGCCTCCACACCTTCAGGGCGTATTCGATTTGCTTTTTGAAAGCCTAGGTTAAAAAAGGATCCATCCACCTATCCTGTAAGGCAAAATTCCGGTCCTTAAGAACAAGTGCTCTCTCTTTTCAAGAGTATATATCCACTTTCATCCAGGAAGGTAAAAAGCTGATATGCCTTGTGATTTAATCCTAACTCCTATCCCTGCTCCGGTTGGACACTAGCTCCACTCCATTCTAAAACCTTGGAAACATCTCTGCCCAGATCAATATCAGCTTTGGTAATTTCACTGCAGCATCAATGTCTCTTCAGGTTTCGATCAGGATCTTGAGGGAAGGAATATTACCTATGTTGTTCCTCCTAGGTCTTAGAGAGTTGACAAAAACTGCAATAAGTGTATTAACATAGGGTGTATTTATTAAAGCATACAGAGTATTGCAAATCTTTACCTTCCTAAATAAATTAACATAGGGTGTATTTATTAAAGCATACAGAGGTACCTACACTCTCTGTACCTTCACTGTACTTGTACAGTACCTATACTGTACCCACTCTATACCTACACTGTACCTGTACAGTACCTACACTGTACTGATACTATACTGTACCTACTCTATACCTACACTGTACCTGTACAGTACCTAAGCTGTAAATACTGTACCTTTACTGTACCTACAATGTAATTGTACTGATCATATACCGTACCTACACTCTCTGTACCTTCACTGTACTTGTACAGTACCTATACTGTACCCACTCTATACCTACACTGTACCTGTACAGTACCTACACTGTACTGATATTAGGTACTGTACAGGTACAGTGAAGCTACACAGAGTGTGGGTACAGTATATGTACAGTACAGTACAAGTACATTATAGGTACAGTATTTAACTCTCTGTACCTTCACTGACTTATAAGTACCTATAATGTACCTACTCATACCTACACTGTGTACCTGCGTACCTCATGTAAGTGACTTTTTTTTTTACCTACACTGGTTTTTATATCTACACTCTCGTACCTTCACGGACTTGTACAGTACCTATACTGTACCCACTCTATACCTACACTGTACCTGTACAGTACCTACACTGTATGATACAGTACCTACCTCTCTGTACTTCACTGTACTTATACCAGTAACCTATACTGTACCTACTGCTAGACCATACACTGTACCTGTACAGTAACTAAACGTACTGATACAGTACCTACACTCTCTGTACCTTTCACTGTACTTTACGTACCTATACTGTACCTACTCTATACCTCACTGTACTTTGTACAGTACCTACACTGTACTGATACAGTACCTACACTCTTGTACCTTCACTGTACTTATACAGTACCTATACTGTACTCCTATCTATACCTACACTGTACCTGTACAGTACCTACACTGTACTGATACAGTACCTACACTCTCTGTACCTTCACTGTACATTATCAGTACCTATTACTGTACCTACTCTTACCTACACTGTACCTGTACAGTGAAAGAGATCAAAGGTGTGCGCTTTGCTGCCAGGGAGAATTCAGGTTAGGGTCGCTCCTTCCACTGCTCTGTTCCCAGCAGTATGGTATGTCCAAAAAGTAGAAAGGAAGGGGACGCACGCAGGAATGCTGCGAACACAAACAGGGTTATTCAATAAAAGTTCTTATCATTTAAAATGGTGCTAATTTTGCCTCAACCAACAGATGTAGCTTTCAAATGTTAAATAAGATCCGATTGGTTGGGGCAAAATTAGCACCATTTTAAACAATAAGAACTTTTATTGAATCTCCCTGATAGTGTTTTTTTATTTACCAACATGTTCGACCCACAATCGGGTCTTTGTCAAGTGTGACAGTACCTGTACAGAACCTCTAAACAGTAAACTACTGCACGTATAGTGAATCTACAATGTGCTTTGTACTGTACATATACTTTACCTACACTCTCTGTACCTTCACTGTGTACTGCTACAGTACCTAAAAACAGTAAATACTGTACCTATAATGTACTTGTGTACTGTACTGTAACATACTGTACCTACACTGTGTAGCTTTACTGTACCTGTACAGTACCTAAACTGTAACTACTGTACCTATAATGTACTTGTACTGTACTGTACATATACTGTACCCACACTCTGTGTAGCTTTACTGTACCTGTACAGTACCTAAACGTAAATACTGTACCTATAATGTATGTACTGTATGTACATATACTGTACCACACTCTGTGTAGCTTTACTGTACCTGTACAGTACCTAAAACTGAACTACCTACACTCTGTGTAGCTTTACTGTACCTGTACAGTACCTAAACTGTAACTACTGTACCTATAATGTACTTGTACTGTACTGTACATATACTGTAACTACTGTACCTATAATGTACTTGTACTGTACTGTACATATACTGTACCCACACTCTGTGTAGCTTTACTGTACCTGTACAGTACCTAAACTGTAAC